>NJRQ01000354.1:130338-214993 GCA_003063805.1 Aphaenogaster ashmeadi | reverse complement strand
TCAATTAAACGCTTCGAAGCATTTGTAGCGGCAACTCGACCGCACCCTATACATAAGAAATTTTTTACCGGGTAGAGAGTTAAAAAAAAAGTCAAATTGCTTACTGGACTATTTCGACATATACATATATTAGTCATTTATGCCTTTTAATATTCAAAATGTCATTACCCTGTATAAAATATTGCTTAACACAATTCTCTTTATCCCTATAGAATGTTCAAACCGTGGCTTGGAGACGGTTTGTTGATCACAAAAGGTGATAAATGGCGCAGACATAGAAAGGTGATTGCGCCTTCATTTCATATGAACATCTTAAAGACATTTGTACCTCTATTTTATGAGAACAGCATAGATCTCGTGAAACGGCTTCGCGATAAAGTTGGAATGGAATTCGATTGCCACGATTATTTATCAGCTATAACAGTTGAAATTTTAACGGAAACAGTGATGGGAGTCAAGAAGGAGAGGAGGAAAAAAGCCGGATTTGATTATGCCGTTGCCGTGATGAAGTATATATTGTTGCTTCTTTAAAGTCACACGTATTATTTCGTTATTAATTATTTGAGTCAAATATTTTTAACATGTAGAAAACGCACTCACTACAATTTGAATATTGCAGAATGAGCGATATCTTACACCGGAGGCATTATGATATATCGTTACGATGGGACATGTTATTCAAATTTTCGAAGTTTGCCAAGGCTCAAGAAAAACTGCTCAATATTATTCATTCATTCACAGAACGTGTAATCAAAGAGAAATCAAAAGACGTCGAAGAGAAAGTTATGACGAACAAACAACAAAAAGAAACGCAAAACGGTAAATCGTTGACGGAAAGTTTGAATACGACCAAAAGAATGGAAAATGCTAAACACACTGCCGCTAATTATATGCATTACGTAAGAGATGATCTCGATGATATCGATGAAAACGACATAGGAGAGAAAAAGCGACTCGCCTTCCTAGAAATGATGTTCGAATTAAAAAGAAATGGACAAATGACTGACGAGGAGATCTGGGAGGAAGTGAACACCATCATGTTTGAGGTATGACAATAGTCGTAATTTTCTTTCAAGATTAAATTTAATCTTATCATAAATCTTTAAAAGTGCACGTAAATTTTTATAATTTAAACTTTTCTTAGCTACAAAATAACTCGTGCATCGCTAACTTTATTCCTATAATAAGTCACTTTATTATCTTTGTGCATCAAAAAGAAATTAATTAATACAGGGTCATGATACCACGGCCGCTGGGTCAAGTTTTGCACTTTGTGTCTTAGGAAATCATCCAGATATTCAGGTATGTTCGTTATTGTATTATTCTTAATGATTAATAACACTGACAGTCCCGTACTGTTGCATTTGTGCCACAAAACTGTTGTATACACGGAAAAAAAAGTAGCTGCCGTAGCTAAAAACTGCGTGTGGTAGCTAATTTCAGTTGTTATATACGTATATGTATACAGCTAACATCTTAGCTGTGATACCTATTTTATTGCTGTCGGTGCAAAACGGTTTACTGTAGTTTAGAAATTTATAGTCACGACAACAAACAAAGTTTAGCAAATCATGATTAGCTATGGTAGCGAAAAACTTTTTTTCCGTGTACTGTTTTATTAAACAGTACTTGACATATGTTGTCAAGGTCATGACCCTGAGTAACCTTCAAAAGGTTTTAGCCGTCGGACTCTGTTTGTTAAAAAGTTATTAACCAAAAAAGTTTGAGAAATATAGCAGTTATTTTGTGTATTGAAAAATAATTAGGTAATTATTTAGATTAGGGGACACCGCGCCGATGGCCTTGACCTTGACATATGTTGTCAAGGTCATGACCCTGAGTAACTTTTCCTTATGACTTAATTGGCGGTCATTGTTTATTAAAAAGTTATTAACAAAAAAGTTTGAAAAATATAGTTTACCCCCGCTTACATGTGTACTGTCTATACATACACTGTATGCTCTGCTTTACCGAAAAAAGTGGAGCCCTCCCGAAGGGGGGGAGGGCGGAACCTAGTCCACGCATACATATGTAGGCGGAGGTGGGTGGGGGTGATTCTAGGTTACTACACGTGTACTGTCTGTACACACACTGTATGCTCTGCTTTACCGAAAAAAAAGTTTGGGAAATATTTTTCGGTAAAGCAGAGCATATAGTGAGTGTACAGACAGTACACGTGTAGAAACCTTGATTCACCCTCACCCACCTCCGCCTACATGTGTATGCGTGGACTAGGTTCCGCCCCCCCCCCCCCTTCGGGGAGCACCACTTTTTTTGGTAAAGCAGAGCATACAATGTGTGTATAGACAGTACACATGTAAGCGGGGGTGGGTGGGGGTGGATCTAGGTTTCTATCAATTTTTCACAATTATGGCACAATTATATCCTATAAACAATATAAAATATAACAAAAATGAATAAACGGTTAATTTTTTGAATGTACTGAGTAAATGAGTGAGTTATTCTGGGGGGGGGTGCGCCCCCCCCGATCCCCCCCACAAGTTGGTAAAACTACCGATTAGCAAACTCCCTCTACATACATAGTCGTTTAAGCCTTTCAATACACAAAATAACTACTATATTTCTCAAACTTTTTTGGTTAATAACTTTTTAACAAACAGAGTCCGACGGCTAAAACCTTTTGAAGGTTACTCAGGGTCATGACCTTGACAACATATGTCAAGGTCAAGGTCGTTGGAGGGGGGTTCGCTAATCGGTAGTTTTACCTACAATAGCTTTTTCCTTTATAACTTCCGTGGAATTAAATCCCGGAATAGCTAGAAAAAGTTGAACAGTTACATACATATAAATTAAATTATTATCCTATCGTTTAATAGCACTATATATTTACGCATAAATATTATCAAGCAAAACATATTGTTAAAGTAACGTTTCTTCAAAATTTATTTTTAATTAAATTATTTTCTCGATCAAAATTTTGAAATTGGAGCATTTAATACATTTACTTCTACAAGTTTTGCCCATGATGCCATGCAGGTTAGGACTAATTTTATGTTTTCCACCCTTTCCGTGGTGTAACATGAAACACGCACAACTTTATAAATAATTTCTTACCATTGACTTCGTCACCCATCTTAACAGATTATTTATTTAAACAGATTATTTATTTAGTCGATAACTAAAATAATATTTAAATTAAATTAAAATTAAAATTAACTCAACAACATTGCATTTCGCGATTTTCATTCTCTATTATTCATGAGAGAGGTCGATATGCTCGGTATTGTTACATTCGTAACAATTTATCACTTTCCCCGTCCTTTTTAATTCAACGATTTTTACCGTGCAGTCTCGCGTACAAGAAGAATTGGACGCAATTTTTGGTGATAGCGACAGACAATGCTCTTTCCAAGATACTTTGGAAATGAAATATCTTGAGAGAGTTATTATGGAAACTCTGAGACTCTTTCCACCGGTACCTGGAATTGGCAGATATCTTTATGAGGATGTAAAGATAGGTAAACGTATATCTGATTAAATGCATTGTTATAACAATAATATTAATCACTCTTTACTGAATTTACTTTAGAAACTCATTTAGAAATTAAAGAGAGATATATATATTTGATCTGTTATATATATTACAGTTACAGGTGATTATATTCTTCCAAAGTCTGCCACAGTATTGATCCCTCAATTCCTAACGCATCGTTTAGAGAAATATTATCCGAATCCAACAGTTTTTGATCCAGACAACTTTTTACCCGAAAGAATGCAGCAAAGACATTATTACGCGTATATTCCTTTCAGTGCTGGACCAAGGTATTTAATAGTTAATAATATTTTGTATCAATAACTTTTTCCTATTGGGCTTTTTCGAAAAGCCTATGATTTATAGTTAGAAAATTATGTTTGAATTTAATAAACGTTTGTTCCTGACATATTATTCTGCAAAAATATTTCGTCGGGAATAGCAAAATATTGTTATATTCTTTGACAATTTTTTAAAGATCCTGCGTGGGACGTAAATACGCAATGCTAAAACTGAAGGTTCTGTTGTCGACAATACTGAGGAATTACCGTATCATTTCTGATACGCCAGACAAAGATTTTCACCTGCGAGCCGACATTATTCTGAAAAGACACGACGGATTCAAAATCAAAATCGAACCGCGCAAACTAGTATCTCGTGAAGAGAAATAGTTGGAAATTAACAATCCCGTATCCGCGCAAAGCATGATTCAATCAAATACAAATATATCATTAGATACCTTAGTATAAGAATTCTATTTTTTATTTGTTAATCTTTCTTGACTAAGTATATTTCTCTAACAATTGGTTATTTGTGTTTTTAGAATAATATTTATAATGCATATGAAAAAAATTAATGTATTATATTTTAAATAGCAAAAAATATTACCAGACACACCATATTTCACAATTTATTTACAGATGAGATATAAGTTTGCATTACTAATATTAAATTTTCAATTTTTTTGTTAATTATGAAGTTAATAATTAAGATTAATGTACTCTTAATGTAATTTTAAGCAAATAAAGCTATTGCAAAGATTACATCATTGTTCCACTTTATTTATTGAAAACATATCTCATTATCTTTCGTAATATATCTCATATACGTAAGAATTTTCTTTCTAATAATATGTAAACTATCCGTGTGTTTTTCGCATGAGAATTTAAATCTGAAGATTTAATCTCTTAAAGATTTAAGAGTATTTATTTGTATGTACAAAAAAGAATTGAATATCCACTACAAAATATAAAGTTTCCTCCATATAAGTAGTAAAAAACTACATTCATAAATATTAATATGCTCCATATACACCAAGAATTATTAAAAATGCTAAACATTTCAATGAAGAAAGAGCGAAGATGCAATTTGATAAGTAGATCAGTACGAGTCATTAATTCTTGAGACGTTCTACATTTCTTTATTCCCACCGATGGCCGATGGATTTCGTGCTGGTTTCCTGCGCACGTTGCTTGCGCCATTTTTTGAAGTCTACGAAGATGAATTGTAAAGCCCAAGGTAAAATAAATGCACCGTTTAATACTAGTAGAGAAATTTGATATATTTCGTAACTACCAGTCCAATCCTTAATAATTCCTGCAACAATACACATGTATAATTGTATTATATATTGAAATTTGTATAACGATCTTTCTCAACTCACCTACGAGAGCGCCAAAAATTATTGTGACCACACTGCTGATAACGGAGTAGATGCCATAAGCCGAAGCAAATTTCTCTATGTTGAGATCATCTATGATAACTAGAGGCTGCGTAACCAGCAGCCACGATCGCACAGCGCCAATTATTGCTATCGTAATTAACGCGCCTTTAAGCGTACGCTCGTATAGCAAAAAGCCTATATATCAAAATTTTTATAAATCATTTTAGAAACTGAAAATTCGTGATAATTTATTTACTTAATTAGGATTAAAGATACTCACCTATTCTTGCGAATTCCATGAAGATTATGGCAGCAAAGAATATGTACTTCGATTTTACGTCTACTATTAGTGTAAAAATTGACAGCAAAACTTTCGACGCCAGCTCGGCTATTCCACTGATTGTGACGCTCAATGCGGCATAGACCTTCGGGTATCCTGCATCGGTCATCATAAGAGGAAGAAGAGAAGAGAAACCAAAGTCGGAAGTGCATACGAAACTGACGCCGAAGCACAAGTTTATGAAACAGCAATTCTTCACCAGAGACATATCCACAAGTTCTCTCAGAATGGTTTTATACCTTTCGTATTGACAAGATAAATCAAAACATAAATTATAAAAATATAGAATTATATATTATAGCATCACTATATAAAATTACATTATTAAATTGTAGAGATATGGAAGATGAAACACCAATTAATCGTAACAGGACCATCAAAAATCTTAAAGTTTTAAGATTTACTAACTGTAAGAGAGAGAGAGAGAGAGAGAGAGAGAGAGAGAGAGAGAGAGAGAGAGAGAGTTATATAATTCAATTACAGCTATAAATCGCATACTTACTTTGCCTCTTTTTGTTCTTTCTCAGTGTTTTGTTTCTCTTCTTTCTCCGAAAATTCATCTTGTTTCTCTTCCTTCTCCTGGATTTCTTTATCTTGTTTCTCTTCCTTCTCCTGGATTTCTTTATCTTGTTTTTCTTCCTTTTCTTGGATTTCCTTATCTATCTGTCTCTCACTGTTCCTTTTTTCCTGATAAAGTAGCCGTATGTCACCCGATATACAAGTCGTGCGAGTTGTTAAATTAACTAAGCTAGAAGCCGAGATAGCTGATGTACGCCTCGATAAATTTTCCCATACAGATCCTGATTTTGTTTTTCCGCGGATCCCGCTCTCGATTGCTGAGACTGACGCGACTCTTTGCGCAAAAGGCTGGCAAACAAAATCAGAGTAAACGCGAATGGAAAAATATCAATGCATAGAAAAATTAAAATTTAACTGACAAAATGAAGAAGGGATTTCAGTGTTCGAATTTTATATCACCTTAAAATTTTCAATCAGCAATGGCATTTCTGTGCCATTTTCTTCCTTGAGACTACGAAGACTACTCCATTTGGTCTTGGAAGATAAGTGGATCACATCAATGGTTGAACGACGATTAGAAGTTGCCAATTCTCCAAAAATTTTTTGTTCTCTCTCGCGCGCTCTTTCGGCACGAACTTCTTCCGGTTTTTTAGCGTGCCATTTCACGGGATGCATCAGTGTCATTCCAACAATGCTGTGAAGGCTTAGAGCGCCTATGATTGCCGCAGCACCTAACACAAACACAAATGAATTATAATAAATTTCTAGAATTTTTCCTTTATAATACTTACCGCGAAAACCGTATAATGCCAGCATCTTTTCGCTCAACGTAGGATAAATAATTCCACCCAACGCAATGATGACTTGCGACGCGCTCATCACCTAAAGAAGATAGAAAAATTTTTTTTAATAAACTGAAGAATGCTAAACTTTTAGCATTCTCTTAAGCAGAATTGAGTATCAGCCGTAATTGCTTTACTTTCGCTCTCTTCTTCACGAAGTACGAGTTGAAAACCGTGTTGGTGACTGTAAGAATTAATCCCAATCCAAAACCTTGAAAAAAACAAATGATAGCTATATCGTATATGCTTCTAACAAAGGCGATGGCAATGTTAGGTAACGCGAAGAAGAGTGCACCCACGATTCCGACCGGTCTTGTAGAATATCTCTTCAGCAATGTATTGGTGAGCAAGCCTGCAAGAAATATTTCTTTATGTTGAATGCATAAATGGAAAAAGGGAAATCATTTTATCAATGAGAATAAAATGTTTAAAGAATGAAATCTTTCAAGTACTAAAATTTTTAGTATTTAAATAATTTTTATAATAAGATTCATTGTCTATTATTTTTATATCATATTTTACTATTTATTAATTATCTTTAACATTTGTATTTTACAAAAAATATATTATTTCTACAACATCACGATATTAGACATAAATAAAATTGCGTATATTGTGTAACGATAACAAAAGATAGATATGAAACTCTGTTTAATTTCATATTTGATCTTTTTTTATAATTCATAGTGAAATTTATTATCTTCGAACTCGATGTGAAGAGTGCCATTGATAGCCAAAAGCGCATTTCTTCACTAGAAATAATGCTCTAATCTGATAATTGCGATATGTTCCAAGAATATATGATAACAAAATGTAGCGTACGCTTTTTCGTAAGCAAGAACTCGACTATAGTTAGATTTCAATCATGCTCCGTGAAACTTTCGGAAACGCACGTATTACGATCGCATATGTCTCAAATATATGTGCCGGATCGAAACTTCAGTACACACGCTATTCGATTTAATCCTCCATACAAAAGTGTCGGTGGCAGAAGCTGCAAATTTGCAGCGAGAAGCTAATGGCTTAACTAGCAACATCGATAAGAGCAGAAAATGACGCTTATTTCGAGAGTCACTTAATCTTCTTATCACAGGGATACAAATATGCGAATTTTTTCTTCCGAGAAAAATTTTATGCCGAGGAAAAGAATAATGCGAAGAGCGCACATTTCTTTGCAAACGCACTATTTACAAATTGTTACTATTAAATTTATATAGATATTTTTGATAGCTATACAAATATAACTTATAATATAAATATCTTTTCTTCAATTTTGATCAATAAACGATTAATAAACATCATATGCGTGCTTACTGGCAATAGAATAGGTGATCATAAAAACTGAATTGAAGAGACTTGATGCCATGCCCGCTTTTCCGGAATCTTCGAGGAAATCACCGAAGATTATGGGAAATGACGATGATGGGCCTATCGTGGTGAACTAAAACAGCGGGGAAAAAAGATATTAATTATATATTATATATCGACATGCAAAATTATTCATATTTGCGTTGGAAAAGCTTCCGAAATGATTTTTAAACAAATATTATCTGTAGATGAAGAGTGATATGTTTGCTTCAATAGCTGAGCATTATTATATCTATTATGCATTATTATTATACTAACGATAGTTAATATCATTGCCAGAGCAATCATCCATCCCCAGCCGCCGTCTGGCGCCAAATCTTCCAGAGTAATTTTTTCATCCTTTTCATTTATCAATTCTTCTACCTTTGTGGTTGCGCTCATCTTTTTATTTTCGACAGTGTTGTTAATGTTGGGCGCATTTGTCGTCCTGCCGTTCACTTCTGTCACCGTCATATTGCGTCTTCTTCCGGTTTTCAAAATTTGGATTTGCCAAAATTTGATATATATAGCGTAATTAATCACATCTCTGATTTATTTGAGCATATTAAGGAGTGTCAGATTTTTTGCAAAATATAAAAGTACAACAGAAAAAGTATTTAATGAAAAATAAGTATGTCAATATAATTATTATTTACGTATATGTATATTTCTTTTTAAATATTATTAAAAATAAAAGGTATTGAAATAATAAAAAAGTGATATTTCACATTCAGTTTTTGCATTAAAATATCCGACAAAGATAAAAATAATTTATTTATAAAAACACAAAAAGTTAAATAATATTAATTAATTTTATTAAATTCAGTATATCTTTTCTTAATCATGGATATGATTAGTATAAAAATAAAAAATTTTTTAATAAAACAATAGTCAATTTATTGGCATAAAACATAATTAAACAATAATTTTTTGAATAGAAACATTTTTACATGAGATGATTTATATCCCCGTTAGCATAATTTACATGTAATTAGTTTATGACAGCAGAACTTTCATGCAACATTTACTAAACAGATCAAACAATATTTTTGCTATTTTCATTTAGCCGGATTTGAAGATAAGATTTAAGTATTTACCTAGCAGAATAACGATAGATAAATTTAAAGCAAACGTCAACGATTCCGATACACTTCCACGATAATCGAAGGTAGACAGTTTCCGACTAAGCGGGGTATGCCAGAAACGATTTCGAGGTTCCTCTTATCTACGTACAAAGTGTCATCATATTAAACACCCATTCTTAGGCCAGAATGAAATATTAGCACTGTAGGATCTGCAATTACGGAATTGCACGGAGAGAGGAGATGTGAATGTAAACAAAATGTCTCATGTGCACTCTCTGAGGCAAAATGCTCCAATTGCGTCAACTATCATTGAATTCGAGTAGAAGACGTCATTTTTTATATCGGTTAGCCGATAAATACTACATCTCAATACTATAGATTTAACAAAAAAATTAATAGTTTAGTCTGCCTGTAAATATAGACAAAAATTGTACTTTATTAATTCGACTATCTGGCAAATAATGTGAACAAAAGTTTCACGACGTTTCGACCCTTGGTTTGGGTCCTTATCAAGTGAAGTCTACAATAAATAAATACATAACACTAATTATTAAAAAGGAAAAAGGAATAAATAAAGACAAGATAACATAATAAAAGAGAAAGCAATACCTAAATCATCCACAGGAGAGTCGTCAATAGATTTAAACAAGACATGTATTCGGTCATGAAATTATTCCGATAAGATCATAGATTAAAAGCTGAAATATTTTTTTAAAACAGAGAAATACTTAAATAAAATAAATTGATTGTGTAAAGTAAATAAATTAAAATTGATAAAGTTTATAACAAGAACAAATTACAAATATAAAATATAAAAGAACAGAGATAAAACTTGTAAAATTATAAGTTAATATAAATCGGAATAGAAAAAATTAAATAAAAGAAGATCTTACACGTCTTGCGTGTCTAGATATAACAATTCGCACATAATCTTAGGTGAAGTGTAATTAAGCGGTGTACATATTTGGTTAAAATTAAAATGGTAATTATTCCACATCGTAAAGAGCACCACAAGTGACACATCAAGCGTAATATCGTTGAGAGACTGATTAAAATAGACAGTAACACAAAGAAGGGGATCAAAAAGAGGTTAAACCAAATAATATTTTCTGTAATATAAATAATCAGTTAAGTAGATAAAATAACTCTATCATATATTGAGTTTAAATTTTCTGTATCTTTTTTTAAATTGATGGTGTCATTGTATTTTTCAATAAAAAACATTTCGACAATTTACTATAGATTTACTATAGATTTACTATAGATTTACTCAAAATATGTTAATTTTTATTTAAAACACGAAATAACAAAGATTTAAAAGTTGAACAATTTTTCGTAATTATAAATTTCCTTGAATTTTCTCATGTTCTAAAATGTAACATCAATATATAGGTAGGAAAAGAATATAATTAAGAATGCTTTTATTATAATAATTTTGTAGAAAAGTTTGTAGTTGAATGATTGAAAAATTGTGTAGAAAATTTTTGACAAAAAAAATAAAATAAATCAATTAAATGAACAATTGCCTATAAGAGCCGACACTGGATATTAGTGTGTGCATATCTTTATTATTAATATTAAATGAGTAACATATAAACGTTTCGATCCTTCTTTTGGATCCTCTTCAGTACGAAAATTTAGAATAATCTATAAATTGACAGTTGAGTATGACTATAATAGTAATAACAATATATATAAGACCGTGTGCATAATACATTTAGTTAAATAATGCGGTATTGTGTCAAATTAAAATACAAAGAGTCACTTACGATAACGAAGGTATTGTCAAAACTTTTTTAAAAAACAAAACGTGGGCAGTACAGTGGTCATCCCGAAAATGTTCAGCATATCCGCAAACGGTTGCTCAGCTATAGTAATTAATGTATCAGTCAGACGATATTAATGTTTAACCATACTATATTCGCGATAGTTAGCGCAATAATTAAACTCACCCGAATGCGGACAAGAGACGATCAGATGATGTCGACTGTACAACGGATGGTTTTCGTGTGAGAAGTTAAACGTGCATTATAATAACAAATCGGTTTGTCACGGTCAAATTAAATAATAAAGAAAGTATAGAAGCATCAGGATGTAGAAAATAAATCCATGTAAATCGGGTCAAGGAGTTCAGTATCGTTATGTAAATTAAGCCCATGTTTTTGCTTGTGTATGTGTATCATTTCAGATATTAGTCTTTTATTTAAAAATTTTTCATGGTCCAATATTGAAATGTTATCCCAATCAAAATCATGAAACGTATCTAGTCTATGTTGTGTAATGACTGATTGTTGGGTCGTGTTTTTATTTATGTGATTTCTATGTTCACTGATTCTAGTTTTTAATAATCTACTGGTCTGACCGACATATGACGCATCACATTCATTACAATTAATTTTGTAGACTACTTGGGACTGTGACATTTTTGGTAGTTTATCCTTAAGCACTCGGATGAATCTGTTCAATTTATTTAATGTAGTATATGCCATCTTAAAAAATAAAATAAAATTTTTTAAATAATTGTTAAATAATAATACTAAGGAGAATAAAATGATATTATAATGCGTATCTTTAATAAATTTTATTGTGATGTCATATATTACATTACAGTTTCGATTTTTATTAAATCTTGTAAGCTATTACTAGAGTGTACGAGAACATGTAATTATATATATTATATATATATATATATATATATATTTTACATTTTTCATTAATTTGATAAAATAATATTTAACTCTCGGTGGTATATAATGATAGCTTTATTTTAAAATAAAAAACAACACCATTAATGTATTAGAGAAAAACTCTATCTTTCCAAGTAAAGTAAACCTGAACGATGTTCACCCAGCTTACATTATATATCTCGAAGTTGCATATAGTACGGCGCAATTTGCTTTACATCAGCAAATGTAATAACGTAAGTGTGAACGTGCTTATCTATTCTATTTATAATATAGATTCCGGAATATTGGCACGGAATGCCAAATATTGCAGATTAAATCGTATTGTAATTTATAATAATTAGTCTTGTTGTAATTTATAATATCTTACATTAATTAGAGATAATTATTAATTATTATTGAACAAGTTTACAATGTAAAAACACAATTATCTTGTATATTCCGTCGCATGATGTTGTGAAAACTTTATTGGAATTATATTACAGCAGTTGTGTTAATGAAAGTAGGAAATGTTTTATATATAAACCCGACGTATACCTATCACCCCGTCAATGCTATCTACATGTATATGCAATGTGGACACAGATAAAACATCCAAGCAACGAAGGTCGGACAGTGTTGCTAACAGTTTACGTGTGACCACAGTTCGCCAATTATATCAATCGTTTCTAATTTCGCATTCTGACAAGCCGCAAAAACGTTTATACTGCTGAGTAAGAAAGAAGTGAGAAGTGAATATACTACACGAAGCGGGACAAGCTAACAAATCGTGCGAAGCAGCTTGTAATAAAATCAAATTTTTTTCTGATTAATAGTAAGTTTTTATTATTTACGTGTTATATGTTAAGTAATAATTTAATATTCAGTTTATAGTATTATAGTTTCTATAAAAACATAAAAAATTGTGGCACCATAACATATACTTAAGCGATAATGTAAAATAATTTATTACAATTGCTATTACAAAATGCTAATTTATTACATTTATTGCAATTATTACAATTATATATATAAACGATATACAATCATAATCTTTAACATATGTTATCTTTTACTTTAGATAACATTAGAAAACAAAGAGCACAAATGATAGTGTACATATTACTTGCAATTAAAGATATGTTATCGATATTAAAGAAAATTCACTAGACCAATCACGTGTATTTTTCCATCAATATGACACAATGCAATAGGTATTTTCTTCGTTCGTTATGTTCGGCCAAATCCGCATCGACTACGCATGTCATGTGACTCATTCCACATGCTGAATGTCAAATTAATTTTACCCTGTTGTTGGATAACGTGGATATTATATATAATATTATTTATTTCTTTGTAGATTTTTAAGTATACAGTTCGATTGACTACACACGCAACGATCATTCGTTCTAATCCCCCGCTTGATTGGTGTATCTTTCCACAAGAGTAGAAGTGGAAACAAGTGGAGAGGAGCAAATACTTACCATTCCGCGCTTAGTCACACTGTAACAGAAAGTTACACAGTAGTGGGTATTTGATTGGCGTTTAGTGAGTGATATCGATTAGATCATGTGACGATGTGATTTAAAGAAGATCGTTGGCAACTTAATTCTCGGTAGTGCTTTACAACATTGGTAGAATTTTATGGTACGCCATACGAAAAATCGTTCTCGTGGATAATGACAGAAAATCAGAATAACAATACCAAGGGACAAGCTCCAGATGGTGGCTGGGGTTGGTTCGTTTGTCTTGGAAGCAGTTTAATTACGGTAAATGTTAACAGAATTTTTACTTGCATTATTATATAAAACTTGAATTATTAATTCACGTTTATAAATAAAAATATACTGAAAGAATGATTCAACAAAAATCTATTGTTAGAAAAAGAGATGGCATTGGCATATAACGGAAAACGGCAGAGAAAATTATTTGTGAAAAGGACATCTTTAAACCTTCTATTATATAAAAACTATTAGTTGTATCTTTATTTTTATTATATTATAGGCTATTGAATGTCCTTCAGAGCTTTATATACATTTACTGATGATGAGAAATGTAAGATAGCAAAAATAAAATAGAGTTTTAAGGAAGATCATTTTAGCCAATAATTATTATTATCGTAATATTAGAAACATTTTATTTTTATTAATCCACTAATAATGATACACAATGTAGTTGTCTTTGCGATCTTTGGATCCATCATTTGGACTGCTTTTCAAAGATCTGTTGGAGGAACTAAATGTCAACTCTACAGGGACATCAGTTATAATGAGCGTCTTAGATGCCATTCTCAATTTTTCAGGTAAAACGTGATTTTTGCAACACACAATATACAAAAAACTAGTGATTATATCATTTCAAAAGAGAAGATTATTTGTTCTTATCGAAGTAATTATATTTACAGGTTTTTTAGTTGGTCCATTACTAAAAAAATATTCTTACCGACAAGTCGCATTTTTTGGATCTTTGCTGAGCTGCAGTGGTTTAATAATTACATCGCGAGCTGATAGTATGCTGTACATTATTTGCACTTATAGTGTCTTAGGAGGTATGTATAGAATCTACTATTACAAATCGTATAATTTGCCGTCTCGATAAAAAATACATATTTTTATAAACAACATTTCAATGTTTTATAATTGTAATTTATTTTACGATAGGTCTAGGCACTGGCCTTGCCACAGCTTGCTCCTTCGTCGCATTGAATACGTTCTTCGACAAAAAACGTGGACAAGCAGTAGGCTTTTCCATGGCGGGAACCGCCTTGGCAATGATGCTCGTGCCATTGGTAAGTGATATGTTTATGAAAAGAAAAAATCTTTTATAATTAGAAATTTATTTGTACAGTTAATACATATGCTGCTGGATATATACGGATTTCGCGGTACAACGCTTATCGTTGGAGGATGGGCATTACATTCCGTGGTGGGATCATGTTTGTTACGTCCACTTAAAGAACAACCGCCGGCACGACCAGTGGTCGAAGTAATTATTCCATAAAATAATGGATCGTTACATAGTTCAGAATTTCTGACGTCGCAAATTTTTATGTTAAATTGCTAAGAAAAAAATATGTATTCATATATGAATAACACTATTAAAATAATACTACTATAAATATTACTAAAAAGCAACATCTAATAAAATATTTGTATTTTTTCTTAGATAAAGCCTGATGAAGAGCGAGAGAGCGAAGCTTTATTAATGCAATCGAATTCTGCTGGGGCACGAAGGATCTCGAATGGATCAATGTGGACCAAGGATCAAAACGCAGAAGTTGAATCAATTTTACCCAAGAAGGAATCGTTCATGATGAAAATAAAAGCAACTTTTGACTTGGATCTTCTCAAAAATTCCACGTACTTAAATGTCGCTTTAGGTTGCAGCTTTTTTTACGTGGCTGAGTCGAATTTTAAACTGATGACTCCTTTCTTTCTCTCAAATATTGGTGAGAGAATTTTAAATGTATAACTTAAACGTAATCAGTACCGTAGCAAAGGATGTCTATTACCTCGTTGTTTAAAGAGCTCCCGTGTGTTCTAAACATAGAATATTGAAAGTTATTTGCGTCGCCTACAAACAAATCTGTTTAGAACAATATTATAGGGATCTCGATGATCGAAAAACACCGATCTCGGCAAACATCCTCGCTACGGCACTGCTCGTGAGTTACATAAACTGCTCGTAGGAACTTGACGATCGGCAGGAATGACAAAAGCGGAGGTGGCCTTTTGCCTGTCCTTGACTGCATTCACCGATATCCTCGCTAGGCTGCTGCTACCGACGCTATTTGACAGATTAGGCTGGAAAAAGCGCAAGATCTTTTGGATCTCCGGCCTCCTTGTTGGAATCACACGCTCCAGTAATTTCCCTCACTGAGTTTAAGAAGGAGCTATTATTAAATTTTATTATCACATTATACATTTATTTATATTTTAATTATTATAGCAATTATTAATTTTTCTTATTAAATTAAATGTAGATATTTATCTACAATTAAAATAGTAATCAATAACGGAGACTTTAATACGAAATATAATTTTACAAAAAGTTATGAATAAATAGGATATTTAAAAAAATTTTTTTTCTACACAGTATTGGCGGAACAATCGAACATGACATCATTAATTGTCATGTTCGTAATAGTTGGATTTTTGCGTGGCGCTACATTGGTAAATTTAAATCTCTGTATATCCGAATGTTGTACTTTGAAGAGGCTACCAAGTGCATACGGAATATTTATGGTGTTTAAGGGCTTATGCGTAGTCACTATGAGTCCTTTAATCGGTATGTTTTTATATAATTCGAGATAACAGTTTTTCTAACACGTATTAAAATAATAGTGTGTAAATTAATTTTTTATTTCTATTTTCTGTTAAAAAAGGATACATCAGAGATGTCAGCGAAAGCTACAAGATCTGTATTCACGTGATGACCGGTATGATACTTGTTACATTTATCGTGTGGAGCATTGAATTTTTGTATGTTGATTTTACTAGACGACTTGTCACAGCTCAGAAATTACAACAGCACGTAATAAAAATTTAATATAGTAATAATCTAATGTATTTTTATCAATCATGTCAAATTTTTACGATTTAGTAATTATAAATACTAATCAAATAAATCATTCATTTTCAAAATAAATTTTTCATTAATTAATATATCTCCTATAAAATAAACCAATAATTGTAAAACGATAATCAATCCTTAAAATTTTTACCGCGATAGAATTATTTTTCTGCTCAAAAGAAATAATCCTCATGCATTAAATTGGATTAAAGTACGTTCTCAGTGACCTCATAATTTGTAATCTTTCCAATGCGCTGATATCTTATCTTCCGTAGATGCAACGCTATGTTGTATTTTTACAGATGCAACAAACTCATTTCTTTTCTGTTTATCCGCAGAACTTCCTTGTCAAATCAGCTTTCATTTTGTACACAAATAAAAAAATCTTGTCTTCTTCTCTTAAATTAAAAGAAGTTGTCCGAATATAATATTTATTTTCATATCTGTTTACGCTTTTCTAAAAGAAAGCTGCATTTTTATATCACATTGCAATAAAGCGTGCTGGAGTCGCGACTGATATAACACGAGTGTAATATAGCACAGGTCATTACTCGTGTCGTTGCACTTACTTAATGAGGCACATTTATTAATTCGCATTGAGTACATAAAAGCGACTATAAATTAAATACACTGAGCGCAGCACTGTACATGCGTGTGTGTTCAGGCTCGCGAGTGAAAACGTTACGAATGATCGCGCTCGGTCGATGGAGTAGCGGAGCCGGTTTTCGTCGCACTTCCTCCTCTTCGGCCAGTCTTGGAGCGTCTGCAGCTCGAGAGTGTCACAGCACATCTTCCTTAACTTTATGCGCCGAACATTCATATCGAAGCATTTTAAAAAATCCTTTTCGACATTTATATGAATTTTCTAAATTGACGCGCGTGAGTGTTAACGTTGTGATAAGACTGCGACGTTGAAATACTTCCTGACTGTGCTTAGCGTTAAATAATGTACTACGATAACTGCTTGCCAACGCAGAGGCTTGACGACTTGATTAAACATTGCTTGATTGCGAAGCAGTTTGCGCGAGAAGAAGAGAGAACGACTGAGTCATTAGTACAGATAAAGAAGCTGAGCCGCTGATGAAGAGCAAACAAAAGAACAAGTTTAAACACGTTGCTTCAGATAATCATTTCTGTGCTGTTCAAGTAACTGGTCGATCAAGCCAATATAATTGTTTTCGCTACTTTATTTTAGTCATCTTTAACTTTAAGACACACAAATAATTCAGAACAATTTTTATCTGGTTGTCAACTTGCAAGTAGAAGTTACAAAAAATGAACTTGCAAAAAATGTTAGGAGTTGTGTAAGATTTTATCAGTAAAATTTTATCAGTAAAAATTACAACGCTTATATTGATGTCTCGTCATCACTCTATTGTTTGTTATAAAGACGATCGAAGCTGGTAGAATTAATTGAGTTGAACTTTCGACGAAGCTGGTTCTTATTATTAAGCATCATTATTTTATTAGTTAATTGAAAAAGTATTTAATAGATCATATGATTACGGTAAAAAGTATAAATATGTAAATGTGTAATTATAGATGCAACTTCTAATAAAAAAAGACCTATTTCTTATAGTTATTATATTCATCATTTATTATCATAAATTATATGAAAGTACATAATGTATAAGAACCGAATTAAAATGAGAGGGGCTTTATCCGCAGCGCATATCTTATCAGTTAGCTGATCTAAATATGTGATTGTACGTTGTCTGGACGATTTACAGTCTGCCGATAGTACGAGCACGGGATACAACTGAAAATCTCTAGGAACATATACTCCCATGAAACACTTGCAGAACAGTGATTGATACGATTGATAAGAATGGCACGTGGCGTGACAGACCGGGGCTGGGCATGGGCAATCGTCGTTGGCGTGACAGTTATCAATGTAAGTCATCTTCTTTCATTATAATCTCCATTAAATGCTTGAATTGATTAATTCTTGTTAGTATAGCAAGTTTTAATCTTTAGTTTCACTCGAGATTCTTTTTCAATAATTTAAAGCTTCTTCTAACGAAAAATGGATGACTAAAATTCATAAATAAAAATCTTTCTAGAAGAAGGATTTTAAGACATATCTTGTCGATATTTATTATATTTATGATGATAAATTTGATAATATTCTATTCTCTGTATGGCATAAAAGTCCTGTATGAGTAAAACTTGTTTGGACATTTTGGTTCTTATAAAATTCTCATTTTTTATCTCCCTAAAAATCAGGATTTTCTCATCCGGAGAATTCTGTAAAAACGTGAATAATATCTTGAAAATGCGAATATTGCGGAACTTGAACGATATATTTTCATGAGACTAATAGCAATTTCCTTCATCAGCTAGCCGTGCTTCCTGTCCAGCAATGTTTCGGCCTTATCTTCGCGGAACGTTTTGCAAGTCTCGGCATCACCGCGACGCAAACAAGTCTAATTCTCCATCTTAATGGGACAATAACGTGTAGTCTCGGCCTAATAAGCGGTCCGATGATGAAGAGATTCGCCTTTCGTCAGGTTGCGTATTTCGGCAGCCTGACAGTCGTTCTCGGAATCTGCGCCGCTGCCTTCGCCGTGTCTCTCCCTACTCTTATTATCACTTATTGTGTTATCATTGGTAAATAATTTACGCTATAGAATACTGAAGTCCGAATGACGTAGCAATATGACGAGTCACTTGATTGTTTGTGCTGAGCGTCACTGAACTCTCAGAGCAAAGTAAATTCATAAAGAGTAAAATAGTACATGCACACAATGTGAACCTTTAGATCATTGGCTGCTGCAACTTACTCTTTCTTCGACATTCAGCAGCGCTCAATAGCTTTTATCGAAGCTCCAATAATGTAATTGTAATTGTATTTTCGTGGATCTCCAAAATTGCTCTATGATTGAGAAATCATAAAATCTAAGCTTTTATATATTAACTACCATTAATATTATTATTGACTTAAGAAAATGATAGTATTAATTACAAAACGCGTATATTTAACAGGTATTGGCCAAGGGATCATTTTTCCAGCAACAACATTAGCACTAAACACGTATTTCCGCAAGAAACGCAACGTAGCCATGGGTTTTTCAGTTACATTGACCGGCCTGGGCCCGATCTTAATGCCCCTTTTGATAGACGTACTTTTAGAGAATTTTGCTACGACTGGCACTCTCCTGATCCTTGCTGGAATCGCCTCGCATTCCCTCCTTGGTGCGTCGCTGTTAAGGCCGTTTGAAAAGCAGAAAGAGGTGAGTTAAAGGTACGTGAGAAAAGGCACAATCTTATACCGATCCTCTCCATTTTTCATTTTATATATTTCAGTCACCTTATTGTATCACCTTATTATATCAGCAATATGCAAAATGTAAATTATATTTAGTAGACTCTCTCTCTCTCTTTTCTCATTTTTAGCAGATTGTTCTGGTAGACAAAAATACCGATTTATCGACAGAGGAAAATTCACGTGTTGATAATGAAGCAAATGTAGAAAATAACGCCGTTCAGTGCCGGTTATTAAGTGAAGAAAATGCTGAAGAGGAAAGACAACCGAACCATCCAGAAAATAGCGAAACAGAAGTGAATGAAAGTAGACAAACTTCGTTTCTTAAGAAAATTGTTACAAACATGGATCTCGATCTTCTTCGTGATAACCGTTATATAGCGATAGTACTAGGTAGATTACGAACAACTGAACTCACAGGTCTTGCTGAAATAGAATTAAAATCTGAGAGATGCATATAACGCGTGCCTCAAAAACAGGTATGGGTGTCTCGTTGGTGGCTGAAACGAATTTCAACGCAACAATACCTTTCATCCTGGCCGAATTGGCGAACCTCGACAGAACGTCAATAGCTACAGTGATGTCGATTCAAGCTGCCGCGGATATCACAGGGCGCCTTTGTATACCGTTGTTAGCACAAAAAACCGGCTGGACGTGCAGGAATCTTTATGTGATATCTTTACTAGGATCGACTCTCGGAAGGGCTAGTACGTACCGCCACATAAAGTATACGAACACGAGGAATCTCTTCACGAAATGATTTTTGGGGTGGGTTGATTAGCTCGCTAAGCTCATATTATATGACAATCGATACTAACCGTAAATCATTGATTGTAATAATAATAATCGTAATATTTAATAATTATCAAATCGCGGCAGAAATCATGATATTATTTATATCACGACATATCTGGTTATTACAATGTATTTTAACACACTATGATATATTCTTAATATTATTTGATCAGTAATATATTATGATATAACTATTTAGATATATATGCACTATTATTGATCTTTGCATTCTTGATATTTAATGTAAATTTGTGTATAAAGTCAATTCTCATGTTAATTTCTATCCCCACAGTTCTATCGACGTGGGGTGATACCTACGTCATCGTGATCGGAGTAGCTCTGATTGTCGGACTGGCGAAGGGAACCAAAGCTGTCTTCCAAGCTCTAATCATTCCCGATTACGTACCATTGGAGAGACTACCGGCTGCATCCGGTATTCAGATGGTTTGTAATGGCATCCTGTCTATCAGCGTGGGACCAATTATCGGTAAAAAGAAATTCTAAATGTATAATGAAAGCAGTTTGTAATCTTTTTAATGTTTAATTTCAACCGTAATGTTTAACGAAGTAGTACCAGTATTATAATTATTTTATTTATTTTAATCTAAATTAAATATTTTTTAGGTTTGGTGCATGATTCAACAGATAGTTACGTGGGCGCGCTTTATTTCACATCCTGTCTCAGCTTGTCCTGTGTCTTCCTGTGGTCGATAAGTGGACTATGGACTCCCGGTAGAAATAATCTAAAATTGAATCAGCGAAATCCATCGGAAGAGCAAGAAAATTCTCACGAAAATTCATAACTGATTAATTTAGTAACAGTTTTATATTTCCAATTTATAAGTGCATAAAATATTGCTGAATATAAAATATTTTGATATGCAATAATATATACTTTTATACTGAATATATACTTTTATACTGAATGTTTAATGATGATTCTATAAAATCTCTTTTATATTGTATAGAATATTTATAGAATATTCTAAAGAATAAGCAATATTGTATAAAATTATTAGTTATATTGAGATAAATGTAAAAAATTTGAAGTTTTTCTCATACAACTACCAATGATTTTTTAAGTCATCGATAAGTCATAAAAGTAAACACATGAAGCACATTAACTACTTTGATTTTATAAAAGTATCAATAAATGTACTTAATTTTAAGTTTCCATTAAAATCACTAATGTAGTTAATAATTCTATAAAATTAGCAATATTGAATGATAATATTATATCACCAGTAAATGATTAACTTATTAAAATCTTTATTCGACACAACTGGCCCGTTTATTGAAAAAATAAATTCTTAGCACAACGTTTCGACCCTCGCTTTGGGTCCTTCTTAAGTGCAAATCTGCAAATCACAGACTGAGAATAGAGTGAGACTTACAAACATTAAAGCAAGAAAAGATCAAACATTTATACATACGTCGTATTGTGTAAAAATCTATAACCAACACGCAAACATCTTTCATATTATGAGATGTACCAATAAATCATTATTCCTAAAAGCTAAAGTAACTAGGTGTGAAAAGATTAACAAATAAAGAAAGAAGAAAAAATAATAAAAAAGAAAGAAAAACTACTTACATGTTTGTGTGTCAAAAATGTGAAAAAGTATTTTAAAGAAATTAATATAGTGTCTGAATGCTGTGTAACAAGTATCAGAATGTCAATTAATTAAACCAGAAGAACAAAATTTCTAAGTAATATAAATTATTAAAACCGAAAAGTTTTTTCTTACTTTAAATAAAGTTGGCCTTGATACTCTTTATACTGTTCCTAAAAAATTAAATACACCCATCAAGACTGGCAAGGATAAATTACATACAAATAAAAAGACCAAAATCGTATATAAAGTTAACTGTGAGAGTTGTAGCGCGACATATATTGGACAAACCAAAAGACATTTAGAAACTCGGTTAAGGGAACACAGAAATGACATTAAAAAACACGAAAGCAATTATTCAGTCATTAGTAAGTCGTTTATCGCACGATCATGATTTTGACTGGTCAAATCCGGAGATCCTACAAAATGAAAAACATGTCAGAAAAAGAGAGATAGCGGAGATGTTTCTTATTAAAAAGTACATCAGGACCATTAATTTACAGAAAGATACTGAAAATTTGAATCCAATTTACGACCGAATAATTAAAAATGTGTGACCTTGTCTTAACTTTATTTATATATTTATTTATTTATTTGATTGTTCATCTTCCAACCTCATGCACATATCTTGAGTGGTTTTACCGTTATTGGAGTTAGTTCTTTGTTTGTCTTTTCCCATACTTGACGTATATTCTTTTTGACAGAAAAATTTTTCGGTTTTAATAATTTATATTACTTAGAAATTTATTCTTCTGATTTAATTAATTGACATTCTGATACTTGTTATACAGCATTCAGACACTATACTAATTTCTTTAAAATACTTTTTCACACTTTTGACACACAAACATGTAAGTAGTTTTTCTTTCTTTTTTATTATTTTTTCTTCTTTCTCTAATTTATTTTTTCAATAAACGGGCCAGTTGGGTCGAATAAAGATTTTAATAAGAAAACTAGCAATATTTTAAAAATATCAATTAGTCACTTTTACTAAAGCATGTATTATATATTGCGGAAGCATACGTCATTAAATCTGAATGTATTTAATAACCAAGAATTATTCTCATCTAAATAAGAATCTACACAATTCTTTAACACATGCATTGATAACTGCTTATCAGCGGACAAGGTGATAGCTTACTTGTGCAAGATTTATAAATATTAAAACATATGCACACACACACACATATTTCCGCATATTTTTGGATATATAAATCATCTTAATCTTGTATCATCGATTTTTGCTACTTTCCTTCCTCTCCCCGCCTTCTCCTCGTGCTAAGCCTTGCAATGCTGTTATAACAATCCGATAAAAATTTAGTTACTGTACCTAAGTATATTTGATATTAAAATTTTGCGTCTATTATACATTTTTACGTGTGTATTTAAGCACAGCAAAAACAAGAAAAATTTGATATAATTTTTAATTATAATTTAATTACAATAATAAAAAGTACAGTATACAGTAACAAAACTGAAGTCATTGATTTAAAGTTGTAATATTTTATGCTATGTACTATTGCTAATTGGAATACAAAATTAAAAATTAATTATTTCCAGATATAAGATCTTTTTAATATGTACAAGACTAATATAATTTTCTGTAATATTATTACAAAAGCTTTTCTGCTAGGTTTTGATAATTAATAAAGCAATCAAATGATAATAAATATAAATATATAACATTTTTATGGATCATATTGTTTATAATTATATTATTTACATACATGTATAATATCAGTACACATTAGTACACATCTTATGACAATGACTTTTCTATAAGCATATTTTCTATTTAGTTTTAGTTTAGCAATGTTCTTTCTCGTCAAGGTCTGATAATGTATTAAACGTCCACTAAAGATCAGATTAGATTAATCGTGAGCTTAGACACTTTCTTATCTCTAGCGAAAATGTCCATTGGCAGTGCAGCTTTTATCATTGCGCGAGACGCAACACTATGATCGGATTAGTCGAATATGCTAAATTTTGTGCTATTTACCTATGTGTGTTATAATTACCAGTCTATTAGCGTTAGACCAAATAAATTTGTAAGTCAATTCACAGAAAAGAGAAATTCTGATAAATCGTGTTATTTATATAAACGGATAAACAGTTATTTATATGTGTAACATTTTACAATTTAGTAAAGAATGAGACAGAGAGAGAAAAAGAAAAAATAGAATACAATTTTTTTCTTATTTCTAATTATTAAAAATATATATCAGAAATTTAATACAAAAAACTTTTATTGAGGATAATATTATATTAGTAAAGTTTCGAAAAGTTTATTTGCTTATCACGAATAAAATGAGATTAATTGTGGTTTAAAAATTGCAGATAATACATTCCCGAATAGGAATATCAACAGTCAACTTATTCAAATAATCGCGGTATCAATCGATGCAGATAAGATTAATTACCAACTGACATCATCGGAAGTTGCAAGTCACCATTATTACATAAAATCAGTATTATTATAGAATGATTAATCCAAGAGATGAAGCAAGTTTAATGTTTTAGTGAATAAAGTGTGCTGTTTACAAGCAATTGTTAAGTAGTATACAATTACCCAACGACAGCTAACGTGAAAATATATAAAAACAAGACCCTGTGCAAATATTTATTTGATAAAATGAATTTTTAGTGCACGTGATAATTATATTACTATTGAACAATTAATATTATATTGAATTTTATCACATAATTTGATTTTATATTGATTTGTAAAATGTTTACGAAAGTGCCGCCGAATGGGGGATGGGGATGGATCATTGTCGTAGCTGCAGCATTGAATGGCGTAAGTTATCGTAAACATTTGATCAGAATATACAAAATGTGTCAAAATAGTCAACATCTGTCCAAATATCAAAATCCTTGCTCGAGGACCAAGACTGATCCAAATAAAAATTTTATAGCTATCAACCATCCCGATTATACAAGGATTTGGATTGATATTTAAAGATTCTTTCGCCGCGCTTAATATGACGGCAACAGATACGTCAGTTATAATCAATGTAAATCTGGCATTTGGTATGATACTCGGCTTAATCAATGGGCCTCTCTTGAAGACATTTGGTTATAGAAAAGTGGCGATAGCCGCAAGTATAATATATGCATTTGGTATAACGTTAACAGCATTCGCCAATAGCTTTACACTTATCATAATTTGTTATGGAGTACTAGCCTGTAAGTGAAACAGAATCGTTCATTGGGCATTATTAATAATGTTTTACATATTACACTCATTGACAGAGAATATTATATTCTTTATACACTTCCAAAGTATTACAAGCAATTTCTTCAATTACTACGATTATAAACAAATATTCATTATTATATAACTAAATTAATCAGAAATTAATTATTATTAAAATATAATTATATCCATCCATCAAATTTTGCAATTTTTTAAAAATATATCTTTTATTAAATATATACGCAAATATCTGTGCTATAAATTAATTATCAAACTTGTCTACATAGCTATTGGTATGAGCATGTCAATGTCTGCATTCTCTTTGGCAACCAATTCTTATTTCACTACGAGACGAGGACGAGCAGTGGGTATGGCAATAACTCTTACAGGGCTGGGTCCAATTCTTATGCCTCAAATAGCATCCGTTTTACTTTCATTTTACGGTGTTCAGGTATCGTAAAAATTATGTTTTAGTAAAAAAAGAAAAAATGTAGCAAAGAAGAATATAACAGGTTGAAACGATTTAAAGTTCGTTAATATTCTCAACGTGTACGAAATGATGATATCAAGTAAAAACATTGAAACGTGCAGAGTTAACTCTGCTGGATAAAATATATATAGTCTGTATATTTATATTTAAGTAATCTCGTCCGATGCAGCTCACTTACTATGAATGTTGTCGATTGTAAAGTACAATGGCAACTGCTTATCGATGTGGGTCGGACGATAAACGTCTGTTTATTTTCTGTTGCTGGTCTCAAGCTAACATTAAATCGACGCGATCATCTCTCTATGCATTATTGATCTGTAACATCAATACGGCATTTAGTATTAAAATGTATTTCTTTAATTCCCACTTGACTTGATCGAATTACAACTATTCACAAACTGCTACTAAAATAAAGATTATTATAAATCTTATTGAACAAACATATGTAGTACAAAAGATGTCATATTAAACAGGGGACTGTCTTGATACTTGGCGCTTACAGTTTTCACTCGATGATAGGCGCAATGCTGCTACAACCAGTTAAATGGCACATGAAAGACAAGCCGATTTGCTTAGAGACAATCGTTGAAAATCCTAAGATTTTGGCTAAGGACAAACAAGGTATTTGCTAATCAAAAATACTTATATGCGTGATATAGTCTTTTGCCAGCAATTTAAAATTGGTTGTAGATACATCAAATTACGAGGAAGACGAAACAAATATACACTCTTCAATGCTGACGATAAATAATTATCAGAGGAAAAGGAAAACAACAATATCTAGCATCGACCATGATGTTGAAGTTAAAAGCATTTATGGATTCGATACGCCTTTACCCCGACAGATTTCTACAGACGGAACAAGTATAAGCTAACGTTAATCGCAACTTATTAATTGATAATAACTGAACTATTTAACGATTAATTGAAACAAATGTATGCAGCGTTAAGAACATACATTTCACATTTCAGTATCATATGACACCGAGATGTCGATGATTAACGGAACATCAAAGACGAATTTACACGACAATCGCAGAGGTTCAAATTTTCCATGGTGGAATTCATGTAACAATGCCAAAAAGATCATGCCGATTAAAGCTAATTTTTACAAACGCGACAGATATCGAACAAATTCAAATTACTAATTAAACGTTACAAAAAACAATATATGTATTTTTTACAGCAAAAAGTATGAATAGTGTCCATCTCGGTAGCAGCATAAAAATTTTTGACGAGCCTGTTCCAATATCGAAAAAATTTATCTTTGTCGATAAAACAAGCAAAAATAATGGTGTAGACCAGAACATTGTGGAAAAAGGTTTACTATTGGAAAAAGAGGCAGACAATTGTTTAACCAAAGAAAACAATGATAGCTGGTAAATATAAAAGAATATCTATAGTAGTACCTATAGTAGTAAATAAAATAAGATCATATTTAATAATTTATAAATTATTTATAAAATAAATAAAATAAAATAATATTTCATAGATCTCTTTTCTCTTATTTTATTAATGTCTATGTAAAATTATTATCTGCACAGAAATGCAATTACAATATGAATTATAATTATATAGAAGTTTAATATAAAATATACGAAATACTGTTTTTTAATGTAACAAATGACATAACAATCACTTGTAGTAGCGGAAGCGATTCGGCTGTCTGCCGAGTTCTGCGACGAGTGGCTGACCTTTACGATTTCGATCTTCTGCGCGACCCGATTTACGTGAACATCATGTTGGGGATGTCAATCGCGATTTTCGCGGAAGTGAACTTCTCCATGCTGACACCGTTTATCCTCGCCGATATGGGTTTAACAACGGCACAAATTGCCAACATCATGAGCGTCATTGCGATAGTCGATCTTGTTAGCAGAGGCGCGGCACCTTACTTGGGGGAGTGGCTGCGTCTGTCACCAAGGATGATGTACATGCTCAGCCTGTCTCTTCTAATAATTAGCAGAACCTGTAACGTATATTGATTACCTTCCATTATCGAGTTTTAGCGAAAGAAAAAAATATAATATAGTGTTAAGCTCGCACCAGAGATGAACCTGAAGCGTCCCGATTACTTGATACAACACGCTTGATGTTCGTCTCAGCGTAGATATAACAATATATGTATAAGAGAACAGACATTATAATATAGCGATTGGTTGATCTCTGGTTGTTTTTTGGCGCAGCACTGATATTTGCGTATAGCTTCGCCTCGATGCTGGCCGTTGCAATCGGTTTAGGAGCAGCGAAAGGAATACGATCAGTGTATATGGCTTTAGTCGTACCCAGCTATGTTCCCATTCAAAAGTTACCCAACGCCTCGGGAATTCAGATGCTGACCAACGGAATGATCCTCATGAGCGCTGGTCCTATGCTCGGTACATGAGAAATAATATTATATAATGTTTAAATACAACCATTGTTCTTTAGATAAAATTTGTCAAATGTTGAAAAACCTAAATAAGAATCGATTTGTTACAGGTATAATACGAGATAATACTGGAAATTACACAATCTGTATTATCTTGCTCAACTGCGTGACCGCTATTACGCTGTTTATCTGGACAGTAGAGATGCTTGTACGGAGAAAATCTGCCCAGAAAAAATCGCAATTATCCGGAACATCTTAATATTAAACCGAATCTAATTATGTTTTTATGATGTAAATAAATCATTTCCAGCGGTACGCAAGTTCCAAATGCGGTAAAAGCGCGATTTGTAAATATGCATTCCAAATACACTTCGAATGTAGGAGAAAGATTATATGTGGCAATTTTCAATTTCACGAATCATGAAAGGGAATTAAAAATTCTTCTACACACGTTTCCTCTAAGCGGCACGTTAGACTGTCAGCGCGGTCGCAATTAAGGCCATGTCCTTGTTCGATACCATTTACCATGGAAATGGATCTAATTAAAGCGTTAGTCCTCCACAGACACGATTGGAGTCTTTAAGACAAACAACGGCAGTACGCCTTGTAGACAATGGTACATCTTTTCCCACTATCTTCCGGCGGGAGTTCTCACGTTTCGCTGCGACAAGCAACGTGTGATCCTCTTGAAGAGACCTGAAAAGGAAGTTCGAAGGTCAATGAATTGTAGATATTATTGCATCAAGCAAGTTAATCTATTCGACGCTGTTAGTTTCATCTTCTCTCGCATCAAGTTCTTGCTCATTAAATGTAACACCTTTTTCGTGGCATCGAATGGTTATAATATACGCACGATATCACCTAATTTTCCTGTGCGACGGCTTGAAGTACGGAAGTAATTTCGTTCCTTTTCTATTAAGGAAGAGCTAAATGTAGAAAAACTTAGAGACATATAAAACAACAATTTTATTAAATATATTTTTAGTAGGATAGTAAAAACAATATAATATATGTATTGTATATATTTTTAAACATTGAATTACTTTTCTATACGATTTTGCTTGATGTGAATGAAAGGACGAGATTGGAATTCGCGACACAAAATCCCGTTTTATTGTATGTACATACAATTGGAAAAACTGACTTACGCGATATGCATATAAGCATATCACGTACAAATGTATATTTAGATGCAACACTCAAATAGTCGTGACACTTCTTGGCGAACGTCCAGCTTTACGAAATCGGCGAAAGTGGCGATCGAAAATGGTAAATGCATAAAAGACGAGTTCAAGTAACGTATAAACGCGACGAGATTTCAAAACAACTACACCCGCGGTTTTCTAAAATCAAAGTAATAAAACGTGTGGCGCTTTAAATAATTTATCACGCCACGTGAGTATGATTTAATATATCAATTGTCAAGAATGTTGTATTGCATCGTACAGAAAAATATGTGACATGATTCGCAAGAGTTGGAAATATTTTCTTAATTTGTTGAAGAAATATAAATTTATATTAAGTCCTTTTATGTGCGAAATATTAAATCATCCATTATTCATCATTTATTATTTGCTATCCGTTTTCTATTATTCATTATTCCTCATTGTTTTTTTTATGTCGCGTCAGAACTCATTCTTTAGCGTTAAACAAAATGTAACTGGAAACGAGGAAAGCTTCTCTATTGGAAAGTATTTAACATGCACGGTAGGCTCTGAGAAGATTAACTCTAAATTGGCTTAGATTTGACTTACAGGATTGACGAAAGTGCTCCAGGAAACGACAGCGTGTTCGCTTAAAATCTAGTTCATGTAACGCGGTCTGGCCTGATTGATCAATATGTTGTGAACAGCCATCAATCCTCTTTCTGTTAAAATACGTATTTTTTATAGGAAACCTTTGGCTTCGAAGTTCAATCTTTTAAAATTTACTTCAAGTTAAAAGAAGTTTCGTGCAAATTATTTTCACCTGAAAATAATCAAAAAATGAATTTTTTAACATGAAAATGTAATTTTTTTGTATATGTATATATGTACTTTATATATAAAACACATATATAATTATATATATATAATTATAAAAATAACTTATTTTGATTCAAGTAGTTTAAATGTGACTAAATTGCAAAATCGCGTAATTTTTTCGGATTATCGAGATAAATTATTATAATTTAGGTTGTTTATGTATACAAAAATTCACATTCTATATTTGAAATATTTATTAACGGCAATTTTTCAGTAGTGGACAACTTTGCAAGTCATGATGTGACTACATAATACAAATATATGCCATGTCTTCGGTTTCCATCTAGTTTTCCATCTTATTTTTAGACTTATTTAGTGTATAAAAAAACTTATAATAAAACTTATAAAAGTACATACGTCCGGACTATATAAAATATATTTATCCGGTGCACTGGCCACGATAATCACTTACGCACATACGTAGGATTGAAACAGAGAATTCACCCGTTTGTATTAAATATTATTAAGTTAAAAAGTTTATTTGGGAATGAGGTCGAAGGGTACTATTTCATAACTATTCACAATCGCTCATGTCGTTCACGGAAACACACTATTAAAATTGTCTGCACATGCACAAATAATTGTCTTGAGCATTTTTCACATCATGATGTGTCATCGTCTGGCATGTGACTTCTGCAAAAAATATTAAACATTACTGAAAAGGTTCTAGACATTAATCGCAATAAATAAAATTATATTTTTATATTTTATATAAAAATTATATCTTTAATAATGCAATTATAGAAAGAGAGAGCGCGTAAAAAATATATTTTTAGAACGCTCTTTATTAAAATAATAAAGTTGAACGAAAGTTACGTTAAATTAAACACCGGTATCGTGGAAAGTTTTTGCCATATGCTTACTAATTAGTGAAGAAATTAAATATGTGATGTTGTTTTGAAAAAAGTATATATCGTATGCAAATTATTTTTCGTTTTAAAAGGCAGAAAATTTCTAGTTAAAGTTTGTAGAACATCAAATTAAAAATGTGATTTCATAAAATAAAGAGAAAATTAAAACAGAAATTATTTATATAAAGAGTTTAATTATAAGCGTTAAATCAATAGTGATATGTACCTTTGAGGATCTAGAATACAGCATAGGAGGTTCAGTGTCCTTGTTGTCGTATTCACTATCGTCAGGCGACGCTAATTCCTCGTGCTCCATGATGCCCCACAAAGGAACGCTCTCTGGGCCTGTGGAAGCTACAGCCAAATTGTTCACAGCCTGAGGCAGCACTTGGTAGGCTTTCTCGATCGACTCGAACGTATCGGACTTCTCCGTTTTCTTCGTATCCGTTTCCAAGGCTTTCTTCGATTCCTCCACGTTCCTTTCTGCCTCCTTCCACGCTTTCTCTTTTCTGTACTCGGGATGCGATTTAGTAGATACACTTGGCTGAGGCGTCACTATATAGACACGTTCCCTGTTCACCGAAGAAATTCCCACGGGAAAGCCTTGCCATATCATGTCCTCCGTGGATGCGGTGGGAGTATCAGTAGAGCTTTCGGTTAATTTTTCAATTTTTTTTACCTTAAACTATAAAAATATGAAAAAGAGATAAGACATTATTTCTTGTTATTAATATGTTTTGAAACTTTTATTAATTACTTGTATTTGTGGTATTTCCACGCGGCTGCTGGCCAATCCTTCATGTGGTTGATCATTGAAGCTGAATCCGGCCAAAGTAACAGTCAGAGAATCATTTATATGATTAACAGGCTTGGTGGTAAAATAATTGTCAGGGATCTTCTTTGCAAATTCGGAAAAGCGGCCAAAATAAGGCCTCAATATGGACATTAAACCTTTGTTGTGGGTTTGCTGTTCTGTGGTTTCATTTTTTAAATATTGCTAAATTGGACACAAGTAATCACCATTATTACTATCGTGTTTACTATACTATATATTATAAATATATACTATATACTATAAATATACTAGAAACATTAAACTTTTCAACATTGATATTCAACTCTATCATTTATCAAAAATTTATCATTAATTTTGTAGTGATGCAGAATTAAATCCGTCAGTGATACAATATGATTGAAGAAATCTATTGTAAGACAGAAATATTACGCGATTATATATATTGTTACTTTGTACTTATAAACAGTAAAACTGAAACATTATTATTCCCCTGTGCGGAATAATATTATTAAGAATTATTAAGAAACTGTGCTTAAAGAAAAATCTAAAGAAAATCTTTTTACAAATAACAAATTCTTTATTATATAATGTTTACTTGTTAAGAGAAAAATAGTTTAAAAAATATTATTTATCAATACCTGTAGAATTAATTCTTTTCTATATTATAATTTACCGTTTACTATCAGACTCAACATCACGGCACCAGGATAATTTCATCTATCATCTTATCTATAATTCATTTAGAAATACACACTTATTAAAAAAAGATGACATACCTGTATCGTCCAGTTGTCAATGTTTTTTTGCAATTTTTTTATGTCTATGAAGTTGTCCGCTTTAGTATCAATTGGTTTCCTGGTGGCATTTTCGGACATCACTCTAGCAGTCGGCCATTGGAAAATGTGCGACGAGTTCGGAGGAATAACCACTTTGATTCTGTTTCTTGATTCCTCGCTGACATAACTGTCGCGATTGAATTCACCCCTGTCAGGAATCTTACTTGGCTGAAACGGAAGTGGTGTATATTGCGACGTGTAGGGAATGATGACCTGTACCTAACAATTTCAATCACAGAAATACAGGTTATGATAATTTAAAGTGGTTTATCTCTGAAGATATATTTTTCTACACAAGAAACATAATTGCATCACCTGTTTATTCTTGTTTGCACTTTGCTGCTCTATGGACGTCATAGCAAGGTCTTCGTAATAATCTTGAGTATCTCGAGTCGCGCTATTATTGATCTTCGATTCCCTTCCTAAGGTATCACTCCCGTAAATCGGAAAGAAGTGAGATTCCTTTGAAGCGATGCCTTGATGTCTTCCGAAAATCTCATCGCCAGGTGCCACGGTCGTTCCGGCAATCTCGTCACTCTCAAAGTCCGCGAACGCGTTAGAGGTCGACGGTATCGGGGACGTGTGCGTCCGACTTTCACCCTTGGACGTGAAATCTAGCACTGGTGACTCCTCAAAATTTATTGAATCTGCAATCCTTCCGGAAGATTCGTTTGAAGGTGCATAAAAGCCCTCGGCGACGTTGGCATTGGAGGGCAGGTCGCTGTGCCGGTGATTATTTGGTTCTTGATCAAAACCGGAAATTCCGTAACTGCTAAGAGGAATCTGCTCAACTTGACTTGCGTTAACGGGAAAATCACCTAGCGATCCACTCGGCCCTGTTACATAAACTTCTCCGGTATTAGACACCCCCGAAAGTTGATCTAGGATACCAGAACCGTCAAGGAACGTTTGATAATTTGTGGAATCGAAATCTTAAAAGTATCTTCAAGTTCTTACTTACCTGATATAGGATTAGCATGACCGTTAGACACCTGAGTGCCACTGGAGAATAGATCACCATGTGCCCCATGATCGTGTTCGAATTCTCCAACTGGGAGAACTGTGTCAGGATTGATATATCCTGGTTCTTGATGAAGACTTCCGACTTGTGCAGAATTGAAATCTGTTGCTTTGAAGAGTGGCGCCAATGCTCCAGGAAACAGATGCGGGTTTGGCAATGGGATATTGAAGTTCTGTCCGTTGGGTAATGGCGCTATAAAAGAGAAGTCCGGAACTTTGATTTCTTGTGAGGCAGCAGAATGAACGTCATGGGGCACTTCGCGATTTCCAGATGGCAGGTATTCATTATTCGGCGATGATTCAAACGGTGGTGGTGCGTAGGAAGCCTCTTCCAAATGTGTAAATTTATCCTCCCGTATCGGCATCCATGGGACTTTGTCGCAAGGATTGCAGTTCTTGATTTTGGGCTGGGCAGAATATCCCGAAGGATCGTCGATAAAAATCGTTGGAAGAGGCGGTTTTTCATAATCCACAGGTGAGGGACCATAGAATGCGGGTGGTTTAGGAGGCGGAGGAGTGGGTTGAATGAACCTTGTGGGATACGGGGTTTTTGGCTGCGGGGGCAGTGGTGGCTGCGGAGGCAGTGGTGGCTGCGGAGGCAGTGGTGGCTGCGGCCGCGGTTGTGACGAAGAACCGGAACCGAAGGGATTCAACCAACTTATCATCTGTGCAAAGTATCCTGGCTCCTCGGTTGGCTGTAAGTTCGCCAATCTTGGGATTCTGCCCGGTGGATGAAACCTTGGCGGTGGCGGTGGAACGAGGTACTCGCTGATTCTGCGAACGCGTCGGATGTTGTTCGGTCCGCTCCAGCCATTTTGAATGGCAAAAGCCGCGTTGATTATGCAGATCACCAGCAGTAAGAATGGCAAGGCCTGGAACATAAAACCATTACTAGCAAAAAGATTTTTTAATGATACTAATGTTACTAATCGGAAATAGTTTTGTTGTATATCTGCAAATTATTTCGCTATAATTGAAAAATGATGACATGAAAACGAAACTTTCGCTTTAAAATTTAAAATTATTTAATAAAATATTGGCCAGTAATCCAAATTTTCGCTACATAGTTTTAAGTAAGAATGAGAGACACAAGTGCTTTGTTATTATAGTCATTGAATGGATGCTAACAATTGTTTTTCTCTCTCTCTCTCTCTCTCTCTCTCTCTCTCTCTCTCTCTCTCTCAATATTCCAGGTATCATTTGTTCAACAAAATCTCGTGCGCATTACATTATTATGTACACTTTCCGCAACAGTCAATGACGTGACGGAGAATAAACGTGCGGTGAAGCGAACTGGGTCGCACCATGAGAATCATTCTACGCCGCCGAGGATTATGTATGCCGTGCGTGAAACTAGACGCCTTCTCCCTTGTTATTCCAGAATAGAGATCCTCGTTGGACTCGGTTTTCCTCTCCTTAGTCCTGAATTTAGCTGATTACCCTGCTTTAATGCGTCGCTTGCAATTTACGCACGTGCAAAGAACGAACAATATTGCCGCGCCGCAAAAATCATTCGGTCGCGAAGCGACTAACAATTGGTTACCGCTGCGTTTTAACTGCCACAAATCATACGCTCTCGTCACGTTAGTAATCCTCAGGTTTCACATTCGCTTAACGTTATTAAACTAAACGTTATTAGATTTCGCACGGTGTTCTTTACGTATCCCTAATTCCAAAATTGACTTTCGAACCGAGTGAAAAGCACTCGCGTAATTGTCGTTCGAGGTTCCAAGATGCTTCGACCCATTTAACCGACATAGAACTTTACAATCATCTAAGTCAACCAATCATTACCGACGGTAAAAGGTCATGAGGTGTACGAATGCAATGTCAGTATAAGATCAAGAATGTGCCGCGAGAAAGGATCACGGATGCAATTCCAGTAGAATTATTTTGATTTATTACTTACTCAGCTACTTATATAGAATCATTAACTAATGATTATATTCATTTAAACGCAAGAATTTCAAACATATATTTTGTATATCATTTCTGTATATCTCGATCGATTTCGATATCAATTAATTCTTCAATTTATAATGATATATTTATTCAAGGACGTTATAACTTCTATATAATATTTAAGTCACTTTAAATCGAATACTTCTCATAAATAAGACATGAAGTATAAGGACAATTAAATTATAACTACTATAGTAAAAGAAAAAATATATCAATAACACATTAAAGATTGTGACATGTATAATACCTGCAATTTAAATTTTATTTCTTCTTTTTTTAGTTTCTGCAGCTAGATTCTCGTAGCGATCGAATTAAATTCGACATACATTTGAGTTTTGTGTCCGACATATATTTCAGAGATTCAAGGAATCGCATCCTCACTGTTAAATCTTCAAAAAATCCGCGCTGAATTATTCTCTCACGAAGGCAGGAAACCGATGCTAGGATGCCTTTGCCACGGAAGGCCGCGAGGAGAACGAAGGAAACGTCGAAGAAAGGTCGGGAATATGTCGCGATTCGCAGCACCCGCATTGAGATTCTCCCACGTCGATTGAATGCGAGGGAGAAAGAGCTCTCCACGTGCTAGTTCTTCGCATACGTGCGCGTGCGGTCGCGTCGCCGCCGCTCTCGTGAGAGAGAACGAGAGTAAGTCGACGGGTGACCGTGTTTGTCCCGCGAACCGGAAGCCGCGTAGGAAAGTGAAGAAACGGAAGAAACGAGGAGGCGCGCTCGCGCGAGAAACGCGCCTCTAATAACGCGTTACGGCGATTTTACGCGCACACGGGAGCACGTTATGCAAATTGCTTCCGACCGTAGGTCGCACTCTACGCTGCACTATACGAGCAATACGCAATTCGCGACGCGTCGCGTCGCGTACATGGTTTCGTTTACGGCGCGCAGGTGTTCGACGCAAAGTAGTTTCTCGCCTGATGACTGTAACGCGCGAATCGAAATTGTCACGGTTATCCCACGGAGATACTTCACGCAGTAGTTAGAAAAGTTTCCTCTATATTTAACATCTACTGTATAAACCCCGAGGAAACTTCAATACTGGACACGCGGACTCCGGTCGCAACACTGAAAAAAAGAAATTTGTTGAGAAACTAAAATATTTAGTCCGATACGTTCAACTAAAACATTAGTTGGTTTAACTGAACATTAGCTGAATTAACTAATTCTTGATTAAAAAATTAACTATACCTTTTTAATTCAACTAATGTTCAGTTGAACCAACTAATGTTTTAGCTGAACGTATCGAACTAAATATTTTAGTTTTTCAACAATTTTTTTTCTCAGTCAAGATTTTACATTTCTATATATTTTTATTAGATTCAGCACGCGAAAATAAACCTACTTGTTTCTGCGTGCGTTCCTTCGATACGATGTTTATATCTTCATCTGTGAAACGATGTGGCACGACTTCCTAAGACGGACGTTAATGAGAAGTCAGTAGGTTACGAATACCCAGCAGGTATTAATCAACCATGGATCGAGAATAATAGTGACTCCGCGCTCTTAAGTCAAGGATGGAATTAAGGATAGAAGAACAGGTCGAAATCTGCTAGGAAGCGGATAGGTCCGATTTCTCGGCTAGAGATCGTCCAGAACATCTGGAGAGCATCGATTTGGCACACACAGGTCGGCCGTTTACGACTGACGATCGTATCGAGCCTACTGACGTATATCGATCCTCTTCTTCCGTTTAAATCGTCACGTTTAGACGAGAGATTATAGTCCTATTTGGCTGCGCGGCAAATATACTGACCTCGACCACAACCCACCGCGGGTCTCGACCCACAAGTGCAAGGTGAGAGGATGTGAATGCACAAATGCATCAGCGTAACTACGATATTGAAAATCGCGACGACACACTTCGTTAATAAATTCGCTCGTGGAATATCAAATTGTTCGGCGTAAGCAGAATCAACGAAAAATTTGCCGAAATAAAAATTCATATATAAAGCTACGAAATAATTATATAATGTATATGTCCTGATATATGATTTATAAGTATTTTGAATTTGCAGAGACAGTTTATCCCTGGTGCAAATAATAACCGTTGGCTTCGATGAACGCGGGTTCTTTTGCAGTTGCAAATTATCAATGCGTAACAACGGCATGTTTGCTAATAACGCGGGGCGGGTATCGCAAATTCTAATAATCTCCGTTCGCCTGAAAGCGGCGATGCATTCGCGCGGAAGTCACCCGCGTGTTTTCTCATTAAGAGCATCCCACGCTGCCGCAGAAATTAATTATTAAAACGTCCGATTATTAAAATTGATTACGCCACTGCGCCCGTGCGCGTATACAAACTCGTCGCCGAACGGTGAAGATGCAGCGCCCGCGCACACATAAAACGAGTAATGTAGGTAAGTGGGCTGTGGGTATTACGACGAGCTGGGACCTACAGCGAGAGAAGACGATGTAACGCGCGGGGTCGTGCACGTGGAATCCTGACAGTGTGCGTGCGCACATGTACGCGTGTCTCATACGTACGTGTGTCGGAAAATAAATGTCAGCGCTAATCGAGACGAACCGCTGCCGATAACGAGGCTGCGCTCTCATTACGGGATAACGTCGCCCGAAATGAAACGATTATCGCGAACGAGAAATTCTGCAAGATATTCTCCGTGAAATCGAGACCGAACATCAACGAGATCGATATTTACAGGCGAAACTTTCGCTGTTGCTCAACGAAGGCCGCATCGAGCACTCTTTGATAACAAAAAAATAAGAAATTGTAAGACGACTTGACTAGCCATAGATGGTATTCTATATATTACTACGTATCAACCATACGGATTGTGGTCCTCTACGAGTATTAAATTTAATAATAATAATGCTAAAGCATCTATTAGATTCTCCCCCACCCCCCAACACCCTCCCATCACGAAAACTGTTAAAGAATTTTGTTGCGAAATTACTGGCGATTTAGGAATATTAAAAAAAAATAAGAGTTCATAATTGTACCATTTTGTTAACACGTGTATAATTTTTTCGATCTTTTCTTGAATGTACGCAAAATGCATTTTGAGAAAATGTCAGTTTTCGTAAAAATTGTAAAAGATATGTACGCTGCGCGAGATTGTGGAAAGATAGTGGCATTATCCTGTCACTTTCCAAGGCAGATTCTAAATTTCCGTGAGAATGGTCGGGTGAAAATCGGGAGATATCTTCTCGAGAAAAGACGAACCCTAACGGTGCTTCAACGACGCAGCAGACAATTGCTGGAGCGTCGAGACAGAGAGAGTTAACTATCGTATTTACATCGCGGGTTGCTCCAGTTCGACGTGCGTCAGAAAAATACAACATGAAACATTCGTCGTGACCCCTCATATGGACTTCTTAAAGTAAGAAATCACGATGCTTGATGTTTTCTGCGATTAATTGAAACCCACGATTTCGAAATGCAGAAGAAATTATCTGGTTTAGAAAATGACAGAGGTAGTGTTGTCGATTCTTCCTTAACAAGCTTTCGCGACGTAAGTCTGTTCGCCATCCAGATATAAGATTATACACGGCAATATATTAAGCGAAAGTATGTAAGCCGAAAGGGTAACATACAAAACTCGAATAAAAAAATATACAAGAATTATAACAGTAAATGTCTCGCACATAATGGAAGAAAGGAAGCACGATCTACATTGGCACTATGTCACTATTGTCAAACTCAACCTCATAAACTCTTAACAAACAGAAAGAGGTTCCACCTTTATTTTGTCAATGCAAACGAATATGTTAACTGGCACTCCTGACTCTTACTTGTCACGTATTTGATCAAATCGTTACTATAAAATGGATCATCAATGTCATACAAATTACACGCAGGTACTCAATACATTTATTTTGATTTTCGATATTTACAGATTGTATGACAGCCTTGTATATCCATCGAAATAAGGTACTACTAAAGTTTCATAACTGATATGACACGCACATTTCAAGTAGAAAAGCTTTATGTTTGCATGGATATCGCACGCTCGTAAGAATCTAGTATTGACACTTTTCAAGTTGGACTGATAAAGCGAGTAAATGGAAAGTGACTTTTCTTTTTGTCTCTTTTAAAAAGAAGATTTCTCATGTCTCTATACATTTTATCCGTTATCAGCACTATGCGTATTTGCAGATACGATTTAAACAAGTATGATTTGCGATAGTAGAATAACATCAACAATAAAACATGACATTAAGAATTGATATGTTAATAAATACTTCAGATTTTAATCCTAAATCATACAATGATTGTAGGAAATATTCTAAAATTACTACAAAATAAATATTGAAGACAGCTTAATAGAAAAAGGCAATTTTTATAATATATCTATCAAATTACAATATTTGATTAATTAAGCCTTAATTAAGCCTTAAATGAAAGTAAAAACTATTCTACCGAAAAAAACAAATAATTAATCTATTGTCTATTTTTTGCATTTCGCAGCTCACAAGTTACAACTTAAAAATTATTAGCACCTCGTTTTTGGTAATAAAAGCTGATAGCAGATTTCACAAGAAGTAACGCTGATATCCAATGTCGTCCTTTCGTTAAATCCAAGATACTTCGTATATTAATCTTGATAATTCTAACATGAAAAAAGCATTAATTAGGGAACATCTGCGTTGCTGTACGTATTTTTGGAAATCGGAACTAGGTGAGACACGTGCAAACGGAAAGCGATAGATTTAGGTCGGTCGAAAGAGTTTCCCTCTTCGACTGGCGATGTGCCGAACGGAATGATCGTTCGCCTCGAAAGCGGCTTACGTCTTCGTCACTTATTCGTCGTCCTGACGCTCGCTATCGCCGATTCACGATGTGCATAAATCAACCGTGACTCTCGAGACACAACGCGGGCAGTACATTAACATACTGCTCCGATGGCGCTCTCTTGGCTAATTAAAGAACGTGACTGTGGAACGATCTGCACGAAACCAAAACAATTTATTCAAAGAAATTATAACTTTAAAACTGAAATTCTCGACTATATTAATTTTGACCAACAATAACGGGAAAGGCTTCTTTCTATATCCAATAAATTATTTTTGAGAATATAAAAATACAAATACATAATTGCCAAAAATAAGCTGAAATAATGAAAAAAGATATTAATATGTTTACGCATATACTCACACAGTATCTTTCACACAGTATGTATCTTTTCTATTGTATAATTTTCTAGCATCAAAATAAGTTGTGCAATAGAAATGCAGTTTTACTTATTTGAAAAGTAATGCTCTCTTGTTTTTTTATTTTTCTCCAATGGTCCATATTACAAAGTTTCTTAATTATTGACGAAACAATGTTTGATATTAACGTGGAGAGCTCTCGCGCATTTATTTCATCCATATGTAATATAGATTAGAATCGAAAGCGGTGTACGTGCGTGTTTTCTATGTCGTCAAAGCTCTCACGTTTCTCGGTACATCATAATCGCGCAGCCCGCACAATTCACCTCGTTATCGATATCGCGAGTAGAAAGAATTATAGCGCATTAAAATGATCCATCATTAAATTCACTAGAACGATTTGCGCACGCAAGAGCAGCGATTTGCATTTTTTTCAGCCGGAAACTATCGCACGCTATGAAATTAATGAAGAATTTTCAGCCGGAAACTATCGCACGCTACGAAGATAATGAAGAATTGCCTTTTGGTAATAACGAATATTCTGTATTGATTTTATTAGTATAATAAGATTGTGCTTTAAAAATATTTATTACACAAAAATATAGATTGCTAAAAATAACTTTTATGATTACTTCTTTATGATTAATTTATAATTAATATCTATATAATAAATATAAACGAAAATTGCTGTCTTTGCTATTGAATGTCTTGTATATATCAAACACATAATTTGATAATAAATTTAGTAACAATTTGATAATATAATTAAAAAATTTTGACAGCTGATTAGTGGTACCATGTAACATCAATCAATTAAATTCAATTAAATCATTCAAAAAGCTTTGAAGATTTGATTCTACGGCAATAACAGTTTCACAATTACTCGGTGATTTCGTTTCGATAAAACACAATCTTCCGTTATTAGTATTACTCACTCTTCGAGCATCCATCTCTTCTACAATCAGGATCTCTCCGCCAGAAACATATCACATACACGCAAAACCAAAATCACACTCGTCCTGAAACTTCTTCTAGAGCAAATCGAATTTCCGCTAGCTGTCAGCCTTCTATCATCGTCACAGCGCGTAATCGAACGGCCGCGAAAACCCGGTACTCTTCCTCGCCGCGAGAAGGTGAAGGTTGAAGTGGAAGGACGCAGGATCGAAACGGCACGACCATGCATGGGAAGGGAGGTGGAAAGAAAAGAAAAAGACGGGAGGAAAGATGCGCACTTGACCAGGGTCAAAGAGAGAGTCCATTGGAGCGTCTTCAACCAAAGTCACTTATATACATTTGTGCTTCTCTCCTTCCTTCCTGACACCTCTCTCTCCCTTCCGTAGCACCTTTCCCTCGCTCCAGAACAAGGACTCCTCCGTGTATATTCATCCGAGATATTTCTCTCTCTCTCTCTCTCTCTCTCTCTCTCTCTCTCTCTCTCTCTCTCTCTCTCTCTCTCTCTCTCTCGTTGAATCCGCAGTTGAATGCGTGGGTTGGAGAGTTTTTCTATCTGTTCAAAAAAATCTTCGTCTTTGGACATCGAGGAAAATTACCTGGACATAAGGGTCGCAGGCTGGAATGCAGATATAATGCTCCTTTGTTGGGATTTCTTCTTTCCAGGCTGATCTGTTCGTTCCAAATAATATTTTTTATTCTACAATGTAATATTGTGTATATATCTTATATCTTGCAAATTAAATTCATTTTATTTATTATTATTTATTATTAAAAATATTATACATCAAAATTTATTAAAATCTCAATATTCGTTTAATGTATAAAAAGCATATAAATAAATAATATAATTTTATCATGATAAAAAATAAATCTTTAAATGGCGAGATAGAAAATAAATGTTCGATATGAGCAAGACATGCAAAATAAAATCTATTACAATATAGATACAAGATGGGCATGCATAATTGATGCATAACGCCAGCACGCACGAACAGGCAGAATATTACGTGCGGACATTAAATCCACAGTTGCAACTTTCTCGTCGCTTTCTGGCGATTTTGTATTCCGTAGACTTCACCCTCGATTTCCTCGTTGTAAGGCCGCCGCGTTAAAAAACGTGCATTCTGAATAGCGTCCGACATTTCACCTGGAAAGAATCGTCGGGGATGCGGAGTCGCGGATGCCGTCCTGACTTCAAACGACGTCGAAAAAGAATACGCAGTGTTATATTTTAATCGCGTCGCATTAGCTTTCGATAATTACATAATGCAATAGCGTTAGTAAATTATTAACTCTTTGAATTAGAAAATTAACAAATAATAAAAAAAGAATGTTAAAAAATTAAATTCGTACGTGAGTATTATCATCGATAAAATTAAAATCAGAGATTTGGAACTCCGAGACAGAAAATACGCAAATTCGTGGCAAGGCCAAAGAGAACTGTCTTCACTTTATCTTGCTTTACATCCTAATTAAATCCCTGATAAATGAGCGTATGATTAGCGCAATTAAACCATAAACATCTTCGCTATAAATAAATGCGACGCTCGCATCGACCGAGTCTCTTGATCTCACGCGACAATGGATCGCTTCTCGATCGTCGTTCTTTTGTGCCTTCACCCATCGTTCAACCTGATCAGGATCGCCGAAAGTCAGACCACGGCGAAACCTACCTGCACGGAAATAGGCGCTTTTGAGATCTACGATGGGACTTGCAAGAATTATTACATTTGTGTGGACGATGGCGTAAAACTCAATCCGGTAATACTATTGTGTGCCAGTTCTGCTATATTCGATCCTGTTCAGGGTAGATGCGTACCTGACAGCACGGCTATATGCCAGCAAACGACGACAATGGCACCATCAACCACTTCGGCACCATTCTGCTCAAGATACGGCAGATTCCCAATCCAGGACGTGGAATGTAAGAAATATTACTTGTGCTATTGGGACGGCGTTCGTTATACCATAATGGATAATCTCTCATGCCCGAATACGTTGGTATTCAATCCAATATCAGAAAAATGTGTATCGCCACAGATGTATAAATGTCCAGGAATAATCGGATAGAAATAATCAAACATTCCGAAAATGCTTCAGTATAATTCTATAAAACTATCATGTATTCAGTATTCTAATGTAGAAATATTAACAACTGTTAAATTGTTTGTCAAAATAGAAATAAATATATGTTGCCAAAAATGATATTCTCCCTAATTATAAAAAATATGTATTTAATGATTGGTAGATAATTGATCGAAGATGGTTAAAGGAAATATGTCAAATATGTAAAAAGTGCTATATCAATTAATAATTAATAATATATTAATTCGAAACGAAGAGAATGGAGAAGAAAAAAGCGCGAGTGTAATTGTCTATGATTATAAACCTTAAACAGATTTCCGACATGAGACATTATAAGCTGATAGAAAAATAATAAGAGAGCCTTTGAATACCTCGTGCTTAACAGTCATGTTTATCACCCGAGGCATTATTTTCAACTTAATGGAAACAATAAAAGTACGTAACAATTCCTCGTTAGCACGATCCATTATAGGCACGATCTAACCAATGCGATTGTGATTATCAATACGAACCAGTGTACATGATTAATTATTTTCGAACGTTATGAACGTGCAAGCTATAATCATTCGCACGATAATCAGGCGCATTTACAATTTTAAAGATTATTAAACGCTGTAAATATCAGCTTCTCTCCACTCGTAGAACGTCAAATATATAACTTAGTGTTGCCAAAATAATCAATAAAAATTATACCAATAAATATACAGAATAAATTTTTATTTTACATTAAAATAATTACATTCCTTTTATAATCTTAAATATATATTATATTTGTCTGTAAATTCGAAAATGCATTTATATAAATAAAAAGCATATTCTTTTTTTAAATCTGTCATTTGCCGTACTTTGAAAAACAAAAATTTAATACATATCGTGAATTTTTGATAATATACACATTTATATGATTAAATTATAATATACAATAAGATTTATACACACGATATAATCCCTCATTTCAGCTTCATTGGAGTTATCTTTTGACATTAGGAAATAGCAAAATAGAATTTAATCTTGCCGTATATCTACTCAAGGGAGGACTTTGTACAGTGTGAATTCAGTGAAACTTCTAAGATTACCACCCATGGGCGCCTCCTTGACCCTTTCGTTTGACCAATGTCCAACTTCTTCCGTGGCCGCTCTTCTTCTCCTCGAACGAACCCTGTTATCTAGGGGATCCGTTATGATATCTAACAAATTTGTTTTGACGATTTCTTTAATATTATTGACCGCAGTCAGATTACTTTGCGCCAATTGTGACGCTATATGCTGCAATCCGACCACAACATCTTCTTGTATTCCTGGTAATGTTTCTCGCACGACTTCCATTTTTGTTTCGTTGCTGATGTTCTCCTTTATCGAAGGCACTGCACTTTCATTTTTTTCATTGGTTACATTTTTTTCATTTTCTATATATATAGCGTTAGTTGTTTCTTCTTCAGGTTTATTTGTCGTAGTAAATATCGTCGTAGTAAACTGTATGTTCTCCTTCGTCAGATTAGTATCATGAGATTCGGAAGCATTTGAAAGATCAACATCGTCGATGAGGCTCATTTTTGTCGAAGGCATCGTGCTTTCATCTCCTTCCGTGGTTACGTTTCTTTCACTTTCTGTATACGTAGTATTACTTGTTTCTTCTTCTGGGTTATTTGTCGTCGTGGAAAGTTGTAAGTTATCCTTCATCACATGAGCATGCTGAGCTTTTGAAATATTTAAAGAATCAACTATAGAATCATTGGGATCATAAAGATTTCGTCTAAGTCTGTTTAGATCTTCCATTTCATCGTCAAGACTTCTTCGTCTTCGTCTTTGAGGTGGTACCTCGTGCTCTTGATAATCAGAGTAGTCGTTTTTCGTATCGCCGTATCCAGAAGTGAACTGCTCTAACATCAGATCCTCGAGATCAGAATTTTTTAATTCAAAGTCTTGGTCACTACCATCAACAGCATCACCTGGTTCTTTGCTGACAAAATTCGGGTTCCTTGTCAAATTTCCCAAGGTAGTACAATTCAGCAATGCGTTTATGGTCTCCATGTTAACAGACTCGTTCAAGGATTTCAATTGCTCAATCAAGTCGGGATTGTCATGATGTTCCGGATTCTCGTCCAGAGGCAAGTGTTTCTCTAGCTCGACCAAGTTGTGTTTCTCTTTGTTCTCGTTGATGTGCTCCAGGAGAACCTTGACCTTCAAGGTCAGCTTGTGCTGCGGCGTACTTGTAGTCGTGCTTCTTCGGGAGTCAATGGTGATTGGAACGTTTTCTATAGTCGAATTGTTCTCACTCTCTCGAGAGGTCAATATGGTCGTTGCGACATTCGCGATAGTCGTGTGCTGAGTTTCGATCAGCAAATCAGTCGCAGATGGAACTTTCGTCATTATTGGTGAAGGAGTCGTGTCAATTCTTGATTTATCCTCTACAACTTCCTCCTCGGAACATACCTCTGATTCGCAGGGCTTAGTGGTCATTTCGCCGCAATTTCCGGACTCGTTGCAGGATTCCGAACTGGTGACGTACGCGCAATCTTCGGAGTCCTCGCACGAATAACTCAACTCGCTGCTTATCGCTGGTGATAAAGTCGGTCTAACATCCGTTGGCGACGTTGTTGTAGCCACTGAAATAAATTCTTTTTCCTCAGTACTCTTTAGCCCTATCATCGTCGTCTCTTCGATTGCAGATGTTACGCTTTCTTCGCTTTTCCCGGCTACTTCTTCGAACGTTGATGAAGACTCGGTGATTACATTTTCAGTCGAAATTGGCCGTTCAGATAGCTTATCCATAACCTTGCCAGGTTTATCGGATTCTTCTGTGAATTCGGTGAATTTAATTGGCGATATCGTGGTTATAACATATTGTCCAACATTAACTTCACTTGAAGATAAAACATGATCAATTTTATCTAATTCTTCGCTTGTCAATTCAATAGAATTACCACCGCTGCCTTCTTCAGGCTTTGAGTGTTCTTTTATATGTTCCGTCACACTATGGCTTGTTATAATTTTCGTTTTCAATGTAGTAGTATCGATAGCTGCTTGATCCGTTGATTGAGGTACATACGTTTCCGAAGACTCCATGGAAATATCTGTCGCGATTACGAACGGAGTTGTCTCTTTAGCTACTAAATCAGAAGTTATTTCTTCCTCTTCTCCCGATGTAAATGAAGATTCCGTGGTGATCTCCTCCAATCTCTCCTCGATAGAAGGAATAGATATCCCTTCTTTCGTAATTATTTCTTTCTCACCAATTGGAGTTGATAACGTTTCGGCCGTCCTGACTGCTTCCGTCGTAACTAAAGGAAATAAATCTTCCGAAGAGGATGTACCGTCTTTTTTCGTTAAGCATGATAGATCTGACGAATTTTCTGTGCAGTCCGTTTTTTCCTGATATTCCTGAATCGTAGTCGATATTTTGGGAAATGTTGTTGATCTTCTGGATGCCTCTTCAGCAGACGATTTTGAAGTGGATGAATTAAGTTCTTCTTGGCTCTCACTTTCGGTTTTGCTTTGCAGCTCGATAATTATTTCTTCAGTTGTGCTGATTTCACGTTTTGTTGAAATGCTAGCGGAGGTCGTGGCTGCCTCACAAGCGCCATTCTCCGCATTTTCGCAAGGTAGCCCAGTAGTATGTTCAGTAGTGGATTCGATAAGTGTGCTACTCTCTTCGATTTCCTCGGAACTTTCTGTGCATTCCTCCTCGGTTGTCATCGCTGTCAATTGATGCATTTTGGGACTAACTTTGATCTCCACTCTCTTCTTTGGATTTTTCGAGTTGTCGTTTATCTCTATAATGTTCTTACTGACCACCGGCCCTACCCCGCATTTCACTCTTTTGTGTTCCCAAATGAGGATATTGCCGACATGACTGACTGAAGTGAAGTTGACGATCCTGCTGACCATTGTGTCTTCGTCTATTATCTCGAACAGGGCTGTCTTACCGACATCGGGATCGTTCGCCGTCAGTTCGCCCTCGAACTTTTTGCATTCGAGATATCTTTCTGGTATGGTTGCCGAGTTCTCAAAAGAGATCGTATACTCGCGAATAACCAATCTCTTCGGCGGTCGAGTGGTCTTGTCCTCTTTAATAGTCGTCGTTTCGATCCAGCACAAAGTGATGTCTTCGCCCTCGTGAACGCTGCTAGTTTTCTTCACCTTGGAATTGTTGCCAACCACCTTGTGAAACTCATTTTCCACAGTTAGCGCGCGTTCCGTTGTATTCCCGGCGAAGCTACTCGAGTATCTTTGATTCTTTTTATTATTGCTTGTACAATTCGTCGATGCTTCTTCCAATGTCCCATGTTCTGTGACTGATATATTTTCTGTAGTGTTTTGCTTATGATGCTTATCGAGATTGCGTACAATGTGACGATGCCCATCGTATTTATTCATATTGATATTCACATTCTGATTGCTTATCGTGCTGTGCAGAAAAAAATGGAAAACCAAATTTTAGTTAGCAATGATAATGCAGACGTCACAGTATATCTCAAGTTAATCGTATAGAGATTAGATTAAACGTGTATCTTTCAAATTTTTACCTGTCGTTATTTTCTGTTATTTCCAGTATTATTGTAAATTATATATACTATGTACTTTACTACATGGATATATGTTTTATTGATTATACTTTACTTTTCGTCACTTTCGTCATTTTCGTTAATGTCCTCGTCGGATATGACATCCAATGTTTCCTCCTCCATCACAGAACGAGAATCCAAGGTAGTATCATCCCGATTAGTTTGAGAATCTATTTTTTCCTCTTTGAATGTATCCTGCATCTAAAGAATTAAACAGATGCCAAAGAAAAGTTGACGACAAGATTGAACAAATTTGAAGAAAATGGTTCGGATATGAAAGCACGTACAAATTTTAGTGTTCACCATAACAGTTTTTTATTAATGCACGAATATATTATTAGTATTAATATCCCAGAGAAGTGAGAATAATTAGAATTTATCTGCAAAATCCACTTACGCTAAACCAATGAATCCAAATCAAAGCGTTGCATTTGTATGAAGAGTGATTGATGAACAAAAAATCTGAAGCATCATTTTATGAAAATAGTAATCATAATAAACCATATAATATGTCAAAACTGCTGCATTTATCCATAATTATGAAAAAATGAGAAAGTATAAATAACTTAATTATGAAAATATAAAAATCTCTTGGAGACATTCTTCAAAATTAACCTGAAAAGAAAAAAATTTAGCGAAAGTTTCATGGCATAAGGTAAGGCACTCCAGATAACTCAATAAAAGAGGATTTTAAAAACCGTATAAAAATATAGAAAGTGTGAAAATATAATAACAATAAAGTAAATAAATTAAAGAGAAAATATTGACAAAAATAAGCAAGAACAAATTTATCATATATTAAATTTATATTAAATAAAAATAATCATATAATGTGTGTAACAAAAATAAATATAAAAAATATATTTAATATATATATTACATATTTAATCTACATACTTGATTTGATGAATGGGAGGCAAGTGGAATCGCAGCATTGTGTCTAAACCAGCAAACCTGTTTCAATCAACAAATGTAATCGATATATTTACATCGATAAAAATTACGATTGATATTCGAAGTAAATATTTTTCAATGTTAATAATATGCAAAATAATATATATTTGTATAAGCCATAAGCCAATAAATAGTTTTCCAGAGATACATGAGAAAGTTTCGTGGAGACGTTCGATATCGCCCGGCGGCGATCATGTATACGATTTAATTTAGAAAATGTCGGTTTCACAATTGGTCACCGATCAAACCATGCAAGCTCAACGATATCTCGGCACGCGAGATTAACCAGCGAAATGACTGCATAGTGCATTGGCACGAAAGTGAGAATGGTGAAGGAATAAAATATATGTTACAGCACGATAAGAAAGGTGATATTTCACTAGACTAACAAAGAATCTAGTTGTCCGACGTTGATATATTTATGTGACACCGAAGTGAGAGAAATGTAATTGCCTACATCTAATTAAATTACCGAAATGAAAAGAGCAATCCGATGAACATAAAATGCAACATTCTTGATTAAAAATATCTTTTACTTTTTACTTTAATAATACTTATTTACTTCTAATAATATTCCTTCTACTAATATTCCTTCTACTAATATTCCTTCTTTGCTTTAACAATATCTTTTTATTTTTTACATATATATATTTCTACATAATTTTTTAAAGTATTTTCTAAAAATTATTATTTTTTTTATTTATAGTCTGTCAGTTTTTCTCAAATTAAATAAACATTATTGATGTTAATATGAAAAAAATATTCTGCTCTAGCTTCAATTTTATATTAGCGTACAAATAATGCGATTAAATAGAGTATAAGAAAGTAACCTACCGCAAGAATGAAAAGTGAGATGTAAGGCGCGCGAACCAGCATCGCCGCCAGAGTGTCACTTCTTCGTCCTTTTCAGATCTTCTTCTTTACTTCGCGGGCAGCAAACACCCGGCCTACACCCAACACCAGATCAGAACTCCTAGTCTTACCAACGAAATTCCTAATCCTTCACTGTTTTTATGCTAATCTATCTGACAATGCCAATAGATCTAGCCGAATATTTAACTTCTAATTAAGAAACGATCACCCAATAACTGAATTATGTTTCCAGAAAACATTGAGCCGTTGTTTGTCACCCTGTTTGGTACTAACCACGACGAGTAATCGAAAGTTCCGATGACGGCACGCTGACGGCAACACCCGCCTGATGTTGAATCGAAGTCTGTTTCTATCGAGTGCCACCTCGGTTGGACCTAGCACCTTCGGTAAATGCGAGCCACCGCCCCCACCTATCATCAAATCCCTCCAACCCCGCTTCTTTTTAAGACCCCCGACCCAGCATCTCGATTTTCCGGACTTGTTATCAGCAGCAGCAACGTCTCGTCTCCTTGTTCCGCGTCTTAATTTCCCTAGTCGGTATTTTCCTCATCACTCCAATGATGGATTGATCAATCGATTAAATGCATCTAGCCCGCCAACGCGTCCAGAACGAAAATCGTTTGCCACCGTCGGAATAATTACCTCATCAAAAAGTTTTACGTGACTGAGCGACGAGTGTTTCATATGTTCAAATTAATCCGACACTTCGTACGATCTGTTAAATGCCGAACAATTAGTCTCAGATGATAAAATAAAACATTATTTTATTCTCGTATTTCCTTTACAAAAAGCACCTTAAGCAAGTATTTGTATATCTGAATTTATTTCTTATACATTTTTTCATATTTAAATGTAACTATTATCAAATTTTTATTATATTTAGAAATTTTTAGAGTCTTGGAAAATCAATGCTGGTTCCTTTGGACTTATTAAGAGATTCTATAATACATTTGGCTGTATTCATTTCAATTTAGCAGGCAATCGATAATTGACCGTGAAACATTTAATTTGAATGTCTTCGTTCGTTATGCACGATAAAGCCCTGTCGCTTTGTTCGACTCTATTCTTTATGTCAAGAAGAACATTTCGCTCGCTGCATTTAAAAGTTTAATGAATCGCAGTTGCCCCGCGTCCTTGAATTATGATAATGTAGGTGCACGATCAGAAAAGACTCACGTTTTATTTTATCTCATAATCGCATTTGGTAACTTACTTGAATATATATTATTTTTGTGATAAAGATATCAAAATCTTAGTCAATTTTTTATTTACGCAAATATTGTTTCAGAATTTAATTACAACTGATAACAGAAAGAATTTGCAGAAGCTCATTCTTGTGATTAAGAACACGATCGCATAATATTTCGTCGCATTTAAACAGATATATTCCCTAACAAAAATTTCATAATTTTTTATTGAGGAGCATTCTCAAATTTCTAATAAGAAAGCAGATTGTCAATTCTTGTCCAATACAATATAAATATTTCGGCAAATGAGCACACATAGAAGAATTAAAAGCCGCTCTCTTTTCCAATGAATATTAACAATCATTCTCTCTTCTTCTCTTTTCTCTCCTTGCGTTGCTACCAGCAACTCGTGACGATGCGATCGCTGTTATGCAGCTTCATCTATTGTGCACGGAGAGAAGTAAGGCTCGCTTTATATGTTCCTTTGTCTCTCGCTGATCGTTTTATCGCTACTGACGCCGAGATGCAATAATTTACGGACCATCACGCGCGGATGCTGTGATCTCTGGGTCCCCAGAATCGCTGATGGCAGTCGTTTCCGGCTTTACAACGTCATTTCACTTTGTAGGGGAAGTTCTTTTGTGCCGAAAGCACCAAAAGTAAAGTATACTTCACAAAGGCCGAACCTAGATGGTAAACTTGATTAGTCTCTTTTTAACTATTTACATTGCACTGAAAAATGCTCTCAAACCTGTTTAGAGATGATACTTATGAGATAAAGAATAAGAAATAATCTCAATTTTGATATGTAGATAAGTTTAAAATTATCATTTTGTTTTAAAATGTATCTTATTTTTTGAACTTTTCCTGTATCATTATAGTAATATCATTGATGAAACAAGAAAAAACGATCGAAACATTTAAAAAATCTTTTTGTTTATAATAGTTTGTATCTTAATATCTAATTATTTCCATTTGATAAATGCGAACTATCGCACTGCAGCTGTTGCGCTAAGATATAGTTTATTAACAATAGTTATAACAGTGTCAATAACCTGCGTACTACGAATATGATTCGGCAATTCAACCGGATAATCGCGATCGGATTAACTCGACGGTTTTAAGTGGTTCGCGGCGATCGTTATTACGCCGAGCGGCCTGCTTGTTCTCGTTTCGATTTGACATTGCGTGTTCGACGGAAGAGGCCGGAGGAAGACGGTTGTCGACGTGGGCTCGGGGAAACAGAAAAGGAGGGGCGTGTGGGATCGCGTGCGAGCGCGAAATCGTAAGCGCTATTGCGCAAGGTGTTAGCCGGACCACGAACGCCGAAATGAACGGGGATAGCGTGCGCTTTGATGTGCGCGCGATTGATTGGAATTGTGAATTTATGATTCCCACATCTGCCGCTTATAACTTCTGTGATTACTTCGCGCCGCTATAATCATCGATATTAGCAATGACCCAACAATGCATTTCGCCGTATTCTCATTCTCCTCCGAGAAACTCCTATACCTGTTTCTTTGAAACGTTCTAAATCATTTTTTCATAATCGGCTTCTTATCACTGCAGAATAATTAACGTATAAAAATTAATTCATTCTCTCTTCCTTTCTCTCTCTCCTTAGATTGTGAATGTACAATGAATATAAATCGCTCATAAACTTTTTATTACTTATAATAAATTGTTTTGCCAAAACCGCAAAAAGATATTAACCAATCAACCGTGAAACATTGATACCTGTCCATGTTCGATCGAAGGATGTTGCATAACGTGCTATTGGAAACGGTCCGATGTATCATGGCTGTCGCAAAACATTGTGCAGTAAAACGAAATTTAATGTAAGGACCAGTAGGACAAGAGGTAGACTGTCGCGTGCATGCACTGCAGTAGCATGTACAGACATATTCGTGTATGATTGGAACCTTGGGCCGAAATCCCCTTGCCCAATATGCCAGTGAAAGGAGGTTCTCTCATATAATAGAATTTCCACGAGACTGGTGCAGTTTCGATTAGCAGCGCTTGCCGCGAATAACAATTTAAAGCGAGATACAGTCAATCAGCAATTACATAGAAAATTCAATAAAACACAGACAATTATTTACTATATGTGAGACTTATTGATTCGCGGTAACATCCTCGACTTATTCCTGGAAGTTATAAAGGTTTCTTTAAAATGTAGAAAGATTTTACAGTAAAGCAAACTTTCTACAACGACATTTCTACGTTATTTTTATGACACTTCTATCGCCATTAAATAAGAAATAAATAAATAATGTGGTTTATAATTATTTGCCTGGCGATGATATTCACGATAAAAATTCTGCATAGCTGGCGACGACCACCATCGTTTCCTCCAGGTAAACTATGTTTCATTGCAATTATATTCAATAAATCAGATCGAAAATTATTTACACAATAATTACTGCCAAAAGTATTTGCTTTATTTTTACATTGCTTCCATTGCTATATTTATAACTTGTGATAATTCAGACGATCTCACATATGCGACACATTTTAAAAAGTAATAGTTAATTTATAATTGTACGAATACGACAAAGTAAATTCTTTTCTTTTTTATTAAAGTAAATAGATTTCTCGCAAAAAATGCAATGCAATAAATGCTTTCATCTTATACTTTCACTTCAAGAAAACACTTTTGCTTTCACTTTTTAAGAACATTCACTTCGTTGTGATGTATACGACGCACTTTTATATTGTAGCGCACTTTGCGCGAGTTTGTAAAATATTTGCAAAATATTCTATTTGAGGACCCCGCGGTCTGCCAATCGTGGGAAACATACTCGATGTGAAGCGTCTGGTCGACGAGACGAAGTTTTATTCTCATGCCTGGTGTCGGCTAGCCGACATTTACGGACCCATCGTCGGCTTGAAACTCGGCATGGCCGAACCGATGATCATTGTTTCCGGTAAGGATGCGGTGATCGAAATGATGAGTCGTCCTCAATTTGATGGCAGACCTAATGGATTTATACATAAACTTCGGACGGGGGGTGAACGGAGGGGTGTATTATTCACCGATGGCGATATCTGGCGAGATCAAAGAAGGTACTTTGCATACAATCATTATTTTTAAAGCTCAATACAAAAATCAATACAATTAAATCTAAATGCATAAAATGCACCTTTGATATAAATATAAATTCACGAGAAAACTTCAATTCATGTTAAATCATTTTTTTAATTGTTACATTTTCTTATATGGATCACAGCGGTAATTCTTATTTAACAATTTTTCGATATTTTCAACAAAATTTTTTAAAATTATAATATCTGTGAAATGTTGCTATTATATCAATTTTTTCATATTAAAGAAAGATCAGATTAGATTACGACTTATTACGAATTATTCAGATTTGTTCTGAGAACGTTGAAGGAATTTGGATTCGGAAACGTTACGATGGAGGACATAATATTAAACGACGCTGTTTGCTTAACGAGTACGATAGAATCGTTGGCTAAATCCGGACCTATTACCAACTTGTACACTATTACTTCCATAGCTGTTCTCAATAGTTTGTGGACATTAGTCGCTGGATCAAGGTACGCTGCAAACTTACTGTAAATTACATGCAATTACGTGTAACCAAAAATAACATCATGTCGTCATAGGTTTGATTTGGAGAATCCAAAATTAACAGAGATTTTAACAGTGGTAAACGAAATTATCAGAAATACCAACGTCACCGGCGGCATATTGACCCACTTGCCTTTTTTAAGATACATTATACCAGGATTAACCGGATTTACCGCACTAACTCAGAGATTGGCACGAATGTGGCAATTCATCGGGGTAATGCAATATCCCTCCATTAGCGATGTAATTTCTATCTATAGATAGAAATAAGATATCCTTATAGCTAGAACAAGATATCCTTTTTCAGACCGAAATAACGAGGCACAAACAAACTAGAGCGCACGGCGAGTTCAGAGACTTTATCGATGTTTACCTAGCGGAAATGGACAGCAAGCAATCAAGCCTAACCGTATCGTCTTTTGACGGTACACAATGCTTCACAATGTACATAATTACATCAATGAGAAATTTTTTACGTGTAATAGAAACGCAAGTTTTTAAATATATATTACATTTTCTGCTAATTGTTATTGGATCTCTATATATTATAATTTATAAAAACAGGAAGTAGCATTATAGAAAAAAAAACAAGAAAACAGAATTATTTAAAAATATTTTATTTTAATAATATTGTAATAAACCCGCTAATATTATATTGTATATTTAATTCTCATGATGAAAATAATGGAACAAATAATTTTTGACGCGTGATGGATAATACAGAATATTCCTGTTTTCAGAAGAGCAATTAATTAGCGTTGTGAAAGACCTCTTCAGTGCCGGTGTGGAAACGACGAATAACACAATTGGTTTCATAATAACGTATCTCGTGGTGAAGCAGGATGTGCAAAGAAAAGTGCATGAGGAAATCGATAGAGTGCTAGGCAAGGAAATCCTACCTCGTGTAGTATACAAAAATCGGTACACACAAACCTGACATACTATTAACCTTTAGACTGCCGGGAAAGCCACTTTTGTGGCTCTGAACAAATCTCGAAATTCTGTATGTTATTTATATAGATACATTTTTGGGAAAAAAGAACACTATTTTAATTTAAAAATGTCGGCAGCGTAAATGTTAATCTTATTTTGTTCGCAAACTGTTGCACAGATATACGACTGAAAATTTTTAGACTACCGTACTTGAACGCGACGATAGCGGAAGTAACGAGACTAGCGAATGTCGGTCCTACTTCAATCCCTCATCGGGCGATGGCTGACTCTAGTCTACTAGGTTACGAGATAAAAAAGAATTATACCTTGCTGGCCAATTTGCGGAGCGTACATATGGACAAGCAGCATTGGGGTGATCCGAATGAGTTTCGACCTGAAAGATTTATTAATGACAAAGGAGAATACATCGAGGATCCCTGGTTAATACCGTTCGGCTTAGGTAAAGAAAAGTATAAATACTTCATAATGAAGCTAAAGATTATAACATTAATGATTTAACAGGTCATAGAAAGTGCTTAGGCGAGATCTTGGCGAGGAACAGCGTATTTCTGTTTACTGCGTGTCTACTGCAGAAATTTCAGTTTATATTACCCTCGGAACATCCCGAGCCCATTCTAGATGGTGTCGACGGCTTTACGATCGCACCACCCCATCTAAGTGTTATTGCCATCAAAAGAAAATGACCGCTTATTAATTATTAATGTATGCGGCGCATTTACGCGTACGAGATAATATAAAATCTGTACAAAATAACTTTATATATAATAATTTTATATAGCAAGGAAACAATGGTAATATTTTATAACAATTATCCATAAAAGCAGAAATAATAAAATTGAAATAAATAATAAAACTACTTTGTAGGATTGCGATAATTAATTATTATATTTTTTACAATAGCGATTATCTTTATTTCATTTTTAAATACAAGTTTCTATCTTAAGTAATGTTAGAAGATTCTATTTACATTTGATATACAATTAACGTGTTTTCTATTCACAAGAGAAATGCTTAGATGACAAGAAGTCTTTTTACTACGTCCCGTAACATTCGAGGGAACGTTATTCGTTTTCATCATTGGCCACATAGGCGTCTGCAAAAGGGGGCAAGAGGGGGCATTTTCCCCCCCTGGAATCAGCAAAAAATTAAGCATTTGCTCTCCCTTTGAATAAAGGAAAGACAAAGTTGTGCTAATCTTGCCGATCTCTGCCCTAATCCATAGGATTATAATTTCAAAAGGTGTATAAATTTCAAATTATAAGTATTCTAATTCTGGAAGTAATATTTTGAATCATGCCCCCTCCTGGAGAAAATCCTGCGGACGTCCTTGGTTGGCCACATGTTGTACGTTTGGCATAATTCGAAATGGCGAACTAATCACATAATTGCTTTCTTTCGCACGTTTCATATCGAACGCAGTAAATGATGGAAGACAACAGAAACGAGATAAAAGTCTTCGCAGTATCGAAATAACTACCTATTTGGGTCACTTTTATAGTTTCGATGCTTCGAGTTATCGAGCGAATTGACCAGAAAATTATCGCAGAGATTATTTACCTCGAAAAAAATTGATTAACGTTTCGTGATTCGAAATTTAGAGTTAAGAATATTTTTTTCTCTCAGTAAACAAAATATATATTCGTATATACAACCAGGAGATACATGACTGACACAAATGTCAGTTTTGATTGACGTATTAATATAGTCTCTATAAAAGAATGTACACTTGCAATACGTCAGACTAATATTTATAGAGTAGAAACAAATTATAGAGTAGAAACAAGTTCCGTATAACCGGACGCATTATGATATAGACGTATAGAATCGTTATATGACATGATAGAAGTTCCGAGAAATTCTATTTACACTAAGAATTTGGAGATTCGTATGGTCCACAGATGCAGTTCTTCTCTATGAATAACAATGTCGAAAGTATAACATAGTCATCGTGATCCAACAATGAGTATCAATTAATCGGAAGTTTAGACGACAATTTTATGTTGTCAAATTTCGGTGGCACGATACAAATATTTTAGAATTTTAATAAATTTATATGATCATTGGCTGATATAATGGAAGTCATTAGTCGATTAACACAACGTATAACATCGATAAATTAACACAACGAAATAACAAAATCACTATGACTCGACACACGACGGCAAATAAAAAACTGATTCGTAACAAAAACACAAATATAAATAATTAGCTACATGATTTATCTTCTCCTCGGTGTTAATATCAAACCACGACGTAAAATGATCTTATATATATATATAGTATAATTATTAAGCATTAACTATCTCATGGAACCAACGGCTCCAGAACTTGAACCGTCATAATTTACATGAGTCTAACAATAAATCCGAACGATGTCCAGTTAAACTTCAAAAAACATGACACAATATCTCAAAAATCTTTCCTATTATTTACATTCTTCGTATAGGAGAGCCATCGACAATGTCTGATCCGCATGTCAATTGTCAAGATCATTCACAGCCTCGTAATCAGCTTCATTGTCGTCTTACAGCTTGTTCGCAAATAATTAAATCTAGAACCTGCCACAGATGGCACCAATATTTCGAAAAAATTTACGTGCGGAAAAGATGACTGCAAAATCAATAGTAAATTTAATCCTAAATCGTTTTATTTAAAAAAGTAGAAATAAGTTGGTATATGTAATAAATTAATTTCATTAATCATGCTATAAAATATTTATTATCAAAAGATGGAAGGTCTATCAATAAATTATATCTATTTTTATGGTCATATAAAATTTTCTAAACGGCACGTAAATTTCTTGGAAACATCGTTATATTATCATCAGAATCGTTTTATAGAATTAGAGAGACTTCAAATATATATATCTCAAAGATATATATATATATATATATATATATATATATATATTATATATATACATATATATATGTATATTGCAACATTGCACCCTCCTCTTTGCTACACAAAAGGCCGATGATCGACGAGAGCGTCGATAACTATTCTGCATAATTCACGAGTTGATTCTATTTCCAAACATTAAATTGCTCGAATTTATTCGAGACTAGATGACATCCCGCCTACGCGAACCTCAGGACGACAATGCCAGACCCAATCGTGCGAAAACCATTTCCTTTCTTAGCCGCGTGATCTCCCAGTAAACATCATGAACTGTAGGTTAATAAATTCCATTATTAACAGAGAAATATTAATTACTTATTTTAAATATTTCTTTATAATTTTCAATTTAACTCATAAATTCGCAAAGCCGTATTTGTTCTAAAATTTTCTTTTTGTAAATTTTTAAAAAAATGCATTATAAATATAAAAAATATGTAAAATTTTCTAATAAATTGTTAAACTATACTTTAATATAGTTTATTTATTATTGAAACATTTCACCTTTAAAATACAAACCTGAGCTTTTGACGAGACCGCGCTCGACGTATCTCAGATAATTAAGAAAATCACACACTGCTATGATCTGCAAGAAAGCAAATAATTCCTTACAAAACAGAACTTTTTAAGTTTTCTGAAATAAATTTAAGTAATTTTTATATCAGTAGAACTTACTCGATTGCGACAGATCTGCGAAATGCAATGCCATTGGTTTTCCTGATCACCAAGCCGCATACGATAATGACACTGTCGTGGTGCTTCTAACAGTGCACATTTTCTGAAATCAAAATATTATCGTTGTTTCATATATAAAAATTTTATGGAAACGTCTTACGTCTTACGTTTCGTAAATAATAACATGTAATCTTCCAACTATTGCAACAACTTTGCGATCTTGCAAATTACAATGCAATGTTGCAGACGTGTTATGGAAACATAGAATTGCAAAATTCCAAGAATATTGCAGCAATATTAACGCATCAGAAGCATTATAAAAATATTACAATGTAATAATTATGAAATATAATATTTGATTGTCCAAAATGGGACATAAAATTTCGCAGGCATATTCTTTTACGATATAAAGAAACATTGAATATTTTAATATAATTTAAGTTTAAGGACATACTTGGGGAAAGCGAGTTTCGTTTTGTCGCTGACCGCCTCGATAAATATGATGCCATCCAGAACGGCTTGCCTAACCTTGGCTCCCAATTCTTTATTCGGGAAATCCAAGCAGAGGTCGATATCCTCCCTAAACACCCTCGCAACGAAGGGATCGCTCTTGTCGACGCAAGGGTTCGCCTTCCACCTGAGAAACTCCGTATGCACCCTCGGATCGACTTCCAGACCAAAGTCCTTGCACTCCCTTTCCTTCTCCTTCTCACGATCACGTTTCCAATCCCTCTCGAGAATCTCCTTGTCGGTCGGCAAAGGCGGCCTTTGTTCCTTTACAGGTGATTCAGGCGGCGAATTCTCTCGACCGTACTTCAAATTAAAGTGCGACGGCGACCTGTGCATCAAAGTTGTAAATTATATTTAAAAGAGCTATTAATTTTACTTCATCTTGCAAAAATAAACGCAAACATCTAATAGATGATTTTTTTATATCTCTTATAATTTATAATTATTTCTAAATTGTTCATTACCTTCGATGTTTCTTCGTAAAGAGTCCTTGTTGGCTCTCCTCTCCGTTGCTAACCCGTCCCTTTGTGTCGATTTGAGGATGCAGATGAGGATTGGGTCTTGACGGTGTAGACGTGAGCACCAAAGTTTTCAAAGCTGCTACTTCAGCTGCAAGCACCTCTGATTTCATGCGACTCTCCTCTAAAAGGCGCTCCGCCGTCGCTTGACGTACATTAGCTTCTCGAACCATGTTATGTGCCTCCTAAATATACATTTTACAAATAATCTGAATCAAATGCATAAATTTCAATCCAAGATATCGAGGACGATTACATTTTTTTCTGTCAAGCCTTTGGCGACTTCCAAAATCCCATATAGGCAACATATAATTTTATTTTTTACATTTTAATATTATAGTTATTAATATTATATCTTATTCTTTAATTTAATTTCTTTACTTTCGCAATATGTAATATTCTTTCATTTTCTCTAACAGATACGAAATTGATGGCTAACTTGAAAGAGGCTGGCAGTGAGTTCTTCGAGTTCGGCTTCTACATCCTGCCTGATCCGCGAAAGTCTAGCCACTTCCTCGTCCTTCAATTTTAATTCTTCATGAGCCCTTTTAAGTTCCTCCTGCAGCTTCGCCACCGCATGCTCCTTTACTTCAGCCACTGCTCTTCCCCATTGCAGAGCGGTAGGCGATGGCGGGCCGTTGGTTTTTTTAGAAACGCATAATAATTCTTGCTTCGATGATTTTTCCGGCTAAAATCATTTTCACAAACATTATATAAATATTAGTAAATTTATTTCTAATATAATTTACATTTAATACATATTTATAGTTAGTATTTTTATATTAATTTTATTATTTCTATAAAATGGATTATCAAAATCTAATAAGATGAAGACTGAAATTACCTGCGTATCTTTAGGAATGGAGAGTCTCTTCGATGATTCGAGGGAATTGTCCTTTTTCAAATCCGCATCAGCTTTCTCATTGCTGGCTTTTCCCGTAGACTCAGCTTCGTTCAATCGAAAATCCAAAGGTTTCGTACGTTGAGCTTGGGATTCCGAGACTTCCAGTTCGTGAGATTTCAGCTTTTCGCAAGGCTTCACGGGCTTCTTCTCTTCCGACGGATTTCGATGTCGTGACAGGACACCTTGTAATTTTTCGTTGTACGTGAATAGTGGAGTGGTTTTGGTTGAATTGGAACTGAAATATGCAAATCTCGTTATGATTATCAATAGTATATAAATATAGCAATAATAGTAATAATATAGCTAATGATATCCGGCAGCCCTGAATATCAATTGAGAATCTTGAATATAGCATTCATGCAATTTTCATACGCGAAGAAAAAGAATTTTACAGTCTCAGCGAAACCGTTGCTGCTGCTGCACCATTTAATGAATTTGCACAATGGACAATTAAACCTTGTTGCCACAGTCAATTAGATATTATAATAAAACCTATTTTACTTTTAAATAGAAAAATTTTGCTGAGTAAACCTTTTAAATTAAAAAAAAAAATTTGCTGTTAAAGCAAAATTTTTAATAAATACATTTTGTAGCGAAATAGTTATTATTAAATAACACATTATTAAATTAATTTAATATTTATAAAATAAAGATTCCACATCGCGATAAATTCTGTACACTTTATCTAACATGCCTCTAAAAAAATCAATTAAATACCTATATATTTCATAAGGAAGCGATTTTCCGAGGAAAATAGGAAAAACCAATGCTTAAGCGCACCTATCATCTAGGAACTTGTTGTCATCCTCGTCGAACAGACTAGTGGGCTCTTCGTCCTCGTCCTCGCGCTTCGTGGCATATCCGAAGAGATCCGTAGCTGCCCTCGCGAGGTCCGATTTGAGAATAGGATGAGGTGGATGTAGCGTGGCGCAATCAGTTTCGTCCGTGTAAAGCTCATCCTCGTCCGTGGTGTATTCCTCGTCGCCGGTTGTTCCGGTGCTCCCAGCCCTTCTGTGCTTCGTCGTGAGCGGTCGATAGGCGTATTCGTTCGAGCCGGAAACCGACTCGTTGGATTCCATTGACTCGGGCTGCTGCTGCTCCTGAACTTCCTTCATGGTGCCTCACTGTAGTCTTCAAACTTGCTACAACATTTGACATCTCGGTTACTCCACGAGTGGCACGTAGAGAATTTCCTCTCAAACTTTGTCATAGAATGCGTTCTATTCTTTATATCACTTTCAGGAATGCTCCAATATAAAAGTCTCTGAATTTAGTATTTTAAATAAATTTTAAACGGTAAATAATCATATAACTCTGTAATCTAACATTAAGAGATCAATCAAGTTCTATTGAGACAAGTAATTATAAAGAAAATAACTCTGTCCAAATTAATATAAATAAAATTGTAAAAATATATGGATAAAGTAATTTTCTTTCATCTTAAGAGTTGAATATATAAAATATTCTTTAAGTAATTAATAATATTCTTATGTAATACATAACTTATTATATGCGCAAAGTAGTGTTCATTCAATTTCGTTCTTAATAATATACGTACATATGATATAAGATATTGTTACGTGTGAAAAACTAGTAGAAATCTTTCTCGCGCCAAGAAACCACACAAAAATCTTTGTTTTATAAATAGCTCGCGGATTCCATGCGTTCCTTGTATATGGGCATCAATATATATGGACATGCGTGTTGCACGCACGCATGTACTTCTTATGTAAACATATCTCAGTAAATTTAAGCTTATTAACACTCTGGCCACGTCAAATAAGCCTATTATTCGTCACGGTCATTACGTAATTACCGTAAACTTCCGTGCAAAAATTTAACGGCTGGTAACGGCCGAATTTAGCGCTCCACTCTTTAATAAAGATTATTATGCAGTTAATTGCTTAGATTATATTTATCGAGCCAAGTTAAATAAATACGGAACACTACATTTGATCACGAAATTGGAAATAGAATTCTGTTTCTACCGAACTACCTCTCCTAACACTGTTTCAACTAACTACTCTAATTCCAGCCACTCCAATGCTTGCAGATGCAATACAACTTGAAATAATGAAAAGCAACGAACGTGCGCTATCGTGTTGCACGCATATCCTTACGTCATCCTGCCGTATCGTGCACGTGATACTTAAAAGGGGGATATATCCACTCACACTAAACACTTCTTGCAAGTCAAGAACAATTAGGAATTCGACGAGTTTCTGTTCCCGTTGCAGATCGTTAATATAATTTGTCTCAGATGACTTTGCAAACGCGATAACAGTATTGTTGAAATTGAAAACAAGTATATTATTAATTCTAAATCTCCGATGAATATTATGCTCCTAATTAAGACTCCGATCGTATTAATGATACGCCCAGTTTGAAAAGGTGACCGTATTTCTCCCCCTCAGTAATTCAGAATACAGGTAAACTTCCGGCTTAATTCCGCGGAATAGCGCTAATTGGCGTGTAAAGTATGCGGAAGGATGCGTTACAACTCAATTTGCATACACTCGTCCAATTGCTCCGATCGCTGCTAGAGGTCTATCATTTTCTGAGTCTGTGAATTTTGAAATTATTCCATCACGAAACGGCGAACTCGAATAATGAATTCATAATGACATATCTTTTACTAAAAATCTTTACAAACACCAATCAAAGTATCACACGCGATCATAACGTATGTATCTCGTTTGTTTCTTCATGTTCTTACGCGATTGCAATAGATGCGTTGATAGATACACGGAGAAAATTTTATATTAAAAATTACTATGTATGGCAGTAGCCGTAGTAAGTTTTCCATAGAAAAACGTAGTAAAAATTGTTATAATTCCAGCAATGGTCCACGGCTACTGCCATACATAGTAATTTTTTATATAAAATTTTCTCCGTGTAGATAGGGATCACAATTTCTGCGAGTCGCGGGACGAGCCGCTAATGACTCGTTCGTTCGATTGAGGATATCGCGAGAATTGTTTCCACGTATATATTCTCACGAGGCGGACCATTAACAATGTAACAGACGGTGCCGCGCGGGATCCACGAAGATGATTTCCTTGGGGGCTATATAAGGGACGCGCGGGGATTGCGTCACGGTTAAATCGTGATCGCGCGAGAAGGCGGTGAGTGGTACTGCCGGGTACACGGCTACGCTTCTCTCTCCCTCTCTCTTTCTCCAGAATATCATCGCGGGTCAGAACCACGCGATAAGCACAAATCAGGGACGCAATTTTTTTATTTTTACTACTAAAAGTATTCCAAAGCACGGGTCATTTGAAGATACTTGAAGAAGCGATACGTATTAATAATCAAATATAAATAAACATCATTAAGCTGCGTTCCGCCACCTCTAATTAATCAAAAAACAAAGGATGCTGGTCCGCCAAAAATAATTTAACCGAAAATTCTTTATTAGTATCGACACAATTGGCTAGTGATAAATTAACGCTTTATTACGACGTTTCGACCCTAGGGATTGGGTCCTTCTCAAGTAAAATTAGCTACAACAAATTCGTGACAGGAACATGAGTTAACAATCAATCAATTTCACATCCTTTAATTTATCAGTTGTTCGTCTTGTCTTGTCCTGTCGCTATGTGTTTTCGTATTGCTCTGTTTCTTTTGTTCATATTTTTTTCCATTTTTTTTTTTTGTTTTAACTATTGTGTTTTAAAAACTGCCGCACCACTTCTTGTTTCTCATTGTGTATTCTGTTTTATCTTTACTTTTATCGAATATTTACTTGTTTTATCTATTTGTTTTTGTTATCGTCTTGTTGTTTCTTGATTTTGTTTTTTTTTGGTGTTTTTGACTCATGTTCTTTTCATCTTAATTCTTCTTTGTTGTAACGTGTTATTTTTGGTATGGTGTTTCTATGACTGGGGATGTGTATCGTTTGTTGGAATTCTTTTATTCTTATGTACTTATTTTGTGAAATTGATTGATTGTTAACTCATGTTCCTGTCACGAATTTGTTGTAGCTAATTTTACTTGAGAAGGACCCAATCCCTAGGGTCGAAACGTCGTAATAAAGCGTTAATTTATCCCTAGCCAACTTGTGTCGATACTAATAAAGAACCTCTAATTAACTTCATTTTATTAGTCTTTTTATTTTTTATATATATGTACAAGTCAGCAAGCCGGAAATTGCAAAAACATAGAGGAAATACATGTAGATCGACATCGTGCGTTTGTATTTGTAATTTAATAACGCTGCAACGAGCGCACAGAAAGTGCGAAGCTCGACATCTGATTTGTATCCTTTCGCGGAGACCCGTAATCCCGCGGTTAATTATCAGTTAACACGACGAAGGGGATTAGGGGGTGCGATTAACATTTAGAGAGGAAACATCGCGTTTCCTGCGAGAAACGCCACGATCCGCCGGATCCGCGATACTCCCTAGGTATACAGTCCTGGCCTTGCGCTCTCTCTCACGGCTCGCGTGTGCTAGTTAGCGTAGCGTACACGCGGCTTTTGAATTGACAGTATCTCGACGATGTGGGTGCGTGTGCGTTTACCGTTCGCGCGTGTATGAACCGCGTGCGACCGCGTACCAGTCGCAGACACGCTCTATGAACAGCGCACCACCACAGAGTCGAGAAAGATAGGACTGTGTCTATACTGAAAGAAATCCATGTCTTTTTACATGGAAATTATATACTTGTTTAAAACCGGAAAATTACCTAATTATCACTGTAATTTTTTTCCAAATTTTGTAAAGTGAAAATACATATTAATGGTAAAATATAGGTGAAATTATTATTTTTATGCAAAAATCACTTGTAATTTCATGTGAAATCACTTGTAATCATCTTGCAATTTTCCATATGGGTAGCAATATTGCATGATTATGCTGGGTCGGAAAAAATCCAGCATAATCATGTAATTTCGCACAAATATCTTTTTCAGTGTATCACGCTTTCATTCGTCTGCCGAATATTCCGAGAGAAGATCTTCTATTTCGATGTGAGATCATCGATATTTTTGAAAGACGGGGATGAGAACACGAAGTAGCGGTTGGAACCTCGCTGTAATTTCTCCGAATTCAGATTTCTATTCGCGATAGAATTCGCGACGATTTAAAGTCCTTCCTCACCCGTAAAACTTTCTACGGATTTAATTTTTATGAAAATTATACCGATTTTTGAATCATCGATGCGAAATCTTCGGAGATAGTGAGTCAGAATTTTTGAATAAACTTCGCGTGGGCATCAGCAAACCGCCAGATATAAGTCGAAATTCTCATCATACCGCAATCTGTTCTGATTTCTAGTAACGCGGATAAATTTTTATCTAAACTCTTTTAAACTCTTTTATCCGTTCTGCTACCAACGAATAATATTTTATTCATAAGATAAATCTTACTCATTGAATAAATATACATACTTGCTCTTTTTCCTCTTCACAATCAACAAAGTGAGAAAAGAAAACAGTATAAGTTTTACATAAATAAGTTATAATTCTTTGTTGAAACTAGCCAGACCACCAGACTGTGATCTAAATACATGATATGTATATCAGGAAACAAGATGCAGCGAGAGTCAGTTTAGCAAAATACAAAGCGAAGCGATAACCCGAAAAGCTGATAGTTAGATAATCGATCGTGCAAGCTTGTCAATCAATGAATCAAGGTTTCGAATAATAATAGTGCAATATTAAAGACACTTCTGCCTTGAGAATAATAGCGAATAGACCTCAATTCATATGACCTAGATACATGTAAGTAAGAGGGACGTAATTTAATTACTCGCTCAGTATAGTCATGTCTGCAGTTAAGTAGTCTATTAACGAACTTCGCAGTACACGAATTCACGATTTATCTGATTATCATCTATTACTATTATTTACTAGAATCTAGCACAAAAGATACTATTCTAATCCAAGTTTAATTATTCACGAAAGGAATAACAAACTTGGATTAGAAAGATAATTAAAAAGTGTGCAAATTAGAAACTTGCACATTGCTTCCTCATCATTTAGATGTTTGTATTCTATTTGATGCATCAGCCTTAGTATTTATTAATTTGGCTTCCTCATAGAGGAAGCTTTTATTATCACTTAACCGATCATCGCGCAATTCAATACCAACCTTTCTTTAATAATTCTCTATCGATTAAAAAAATCCAGCCCGATATCTCCAAATTTGCGGAAGTTACAGCAACCACGGACATCCAATCCGTACATCATACACACATACACAGACACGGACATTTTGTAGAAATAAAAATTTTCGACGTTTTAGAACATTCTAAACACATTGGCATTAAGAACTAAAACACGAAAAAAAAGCTTCCTCTATGAGGAAGCAAAATCACTGCCAAAGAAGAAAAAAATCTTTTTCAAAACAAAGCTTCCTCTATGAGAAAGCAAAAAGAAAAATAATTAAAATTCCTTCGTAGAAAGATGTATGCGTAGGAGTTCGCAGAACGCATTTCGTTTTTATGATGATACTCTCTGATGTAATATGACTGACGTTGCCCAGATTGCTATCCTGAAGCGCGTGCGAGAGCGCAAAAAAATTTACGGGCGAAATCGAAACGTGTCAGTTTACACGCTGTTGCACGATTTGACAGCTCCGGCAGGTGCGTCTTAATCTCACCGCACGTCTTCTTTTGCTGAACGATTATCGTGCATTGATTGCGAGAGACATGTATAACTCCGCGCTAATACACATGTAACCTTCAGCGCGTGGAGTATATAACTGCACCTTTCTTTATCGATAACGTATGGAGAGTTCGGGACCAATCTGCACAATTCGCGCGGCATTTACCGCATGACGCATACCGTACGTAATTCCAGTATTGCGCTTTTTTTCGTGCGTCACAGCTGACAAACGCGTTTTCACGCGGGCACACAACTCTGCGTTTTTTTGTTATTCTGAATCATAGATTGTCGCTGCGGTACGGAAGCTACAATATAGAACTATTGTGTAGCTTCCTATTGTAGGATTGGCACACCGTATCATGAATGATAGAGACAATGGCGCGGGTTAATTCAGTGTTTCATTTCGCACCCTACCTCTATGGTTGACTAACAGTATATCGTTTCACCGAGTAATTCATACGACATTCATACCTTCGAGATGAGCTACGCTCACGAGAGCAATAATGCATAATTCAACGAAAGCAACGAAGATAACGGGAACAATGCAAGCCATAAAGTTTTTAGTTCTTTGCAAATATCTACTCAGAATAAAATAAAAATTTATTCTATTCTTATAAATATGTATTATAAAATTTGAAATATATATAAGATAAAATCTATATGTATATGTATATGTGTAAAATTTAGAGTGTAAAAATACAGGATATATATATTATATATTCTAATAAAATTTATGACAGAAATAACTATTAAAGAAAAGAAAGGGCCTCGAATTAACATACAGAAATCATGCATAACTTTTCTGACACTTGACCTTTGAAAGACAGGCTGCCAAAGGTAGGATAAAAGATAGAATGCTTATGCAAGGTGACTATATAAAGGCCACGATGATATGGCTAACAACATAACTATAGTAGGAAAATGACGAGGAGACGGGAATGAAAAGAAATGTGGAAGTTGTTTCCCACGTACGTCAGAACTGGTACAATGCATCCGCTACTAAATCAACATTAATGATATCCGTAGAACCTGCAAAACATCGCGAAGGTCTTAATGTTCTACCTGGATATGCGAATTGAAGATCTGCGAATGCACTATTTCTTATCAGACGACCTAATCGAATTTGTGATATATGATAATTGAGCTTCTTGCTCAATGCAGTTAAAGCTACATACTACTGAAGTTATAAAAACGGTCGGAAATATCATTCAATATTTCTCTTTTTAATATTCACTTTAAAATCTTATTCATTTCATTTTATGTCATAACAGATTTAATTTTTCATTACTACCTTAAATTAATCATACATAAATTTAATTTACACGCAAATTTTTATACGAAAAATATAATTAAAAATTATACATGATATTAACAATTTTTTAATTTTAGTTATAGCTGGAATTGCTTTTTTAACATTGTCGGAATAAATATTTATTCGATATGTCCAGAAGCATGTACCGTAACTGTCGAACGTATATTTCGATCGAGCAATTATTTACGGTAAAACGCCCACATTTTACCCCGCCATAGTGGCGGCGTTTACCGCAATCGGTTATTCAACGATTACAAGGCTTACGTACGGAACAAACAAGAGAGGAGGGTAAATCGGAAGTGCGTTATCGCGCGACCAATCTCTGGTTTCCATTTGATAACGAAGCACCTGCTCAACACAATGCGATTCCAAACAGATATACCCCGAAATAGGGCGAGCGGAGGAGCCGGCGAAACAAATAAATCGCGCGTATCCAGCGATTAAAATGTCCAGCACTAATGCGTACATTTAAAACGTGTCGCGACGACTCGTCTCTGTCTCTCTTTCTCTCCCTCGACACTTTCCAAATGCTCTAAATCATCTTCTGGCAACGAGAGAATATTGCGTTGCGTATTTCACCCGCAATTTCAATCCACGTAGACGCAAATAGAAAAAAATATCATTCCAGGAAAGTGCGCTGGAGTAATTTTCTGCGATACGCTCCATCAATCAAACCGCCCGGCCAATCTCGTAGCGAATTGCTATCGAGAGTCGAAGGTCGGGCTTCGCCAGATTTGACGTTTGACGTAAACTACAAGCGACTAATGAAGTTAATACGCGCGTAATATATACGGCTGTCTCTCGAAAAATATGTGTCTGCACCGATGCCTCCCCACATTGATTGCAATGAATAAAACACAGGACCACAAATTTTTTTTTTAATTGACACAAACTAGACCATGTGTACTATACGTATTTTGGGTCGTTGAAGTCGAATCTGTTGGCCGTTTTTGTCCACCACGTCTAAGTTTTTTGTAAATTGCAAAGAAATGTATTAAATCACTTAAAATTTTTAACCATAACCGACACAACAATAAATTCCTTTTAAGGGTTAAAAGTCCTAACAATGTGCTTAATTTTGTTTGCAATAAACTTCTCCAACATGTCACATACTATAGTTATAATATGCCAAAATTCACTAAAATAGCCCTTTTTGCAACTTTAACTGCAATTAACTCAAAATTGTGACGTGATAGAGCAATTTGGCCAGCGGAATTGTTTTTTGCGACCCAAAATCTATAAGAATCACCTACTCTGATCCCAGTTGATTTTCACAAATTTCTTTTTGTGGTCTGATTGACGTAGCATTGAATACCAAACTCGTTGTTATTGCACCCGCTTATATGTCAGTGTGTTTATCCAATCCACTCGGTAAATCCAATTTACGCTCCTCTGACGCACAATCAACGGAAGGTCAGACGATTCAGCGGGAGGTCCTATCCTCGCGCGCCGCCCGCACGATTTCATTGATCTCATAAAACTAGAATCGGGCAGACTTGTATCGCGCGGATACGACAGGTGCAGGATGAAAATCGTCCCCGAGCGATTACGCTAAAAAGAAATGTCAGCCGCGCGAAATCTCGGAAATGTCAGCCGATATTGCCAGGAGCAGAAACGAGGTGACAGTCGAGTTTTCAGCAGCGAGACCTACCTGTCAGGTGAAATCTTCTTGGCACGCTCCGAAATCGGCGACATTCGTCACGTCGGTTCGAGTGATAGAATATGTGCAACGATCGATCACGACTGCGAAGTCAACGATAGACAAAGGCAGAACTGGTTGAATCGTGAGTCGCTGAATCCACGCTTCGCGGCGGTTCGGTGCGGACTGAACCTGCTATACTCTCCCACTCGCTCTCTCTCTCTCTCTCTCTCTCTCTCTTTCTCTCGGAGTCTGCCAATGATCTCTCCCCCCCCTTAGGAGACCTGGCATCGCCTCGATCATCATCCTCCTCGCCGTACATCATCAACCTGCTGTGACGATCCAAGAGGAGTTACGTTGTGCAACTGCGATGCGCGAGTAGTGGTGTCGTGTATAATAGAGCGTTTCAAATAGAATCGTAGAGCGAATTGAAGAGTCGAACACAAGAATGAGGAAGTTCGCAATTTGCAATTTTAGACATCACGTCACGTTCGTATCGAGCTCTAAAAATCGTGCATTTACTTCGCTGAATTCTTTGATTCTTTAACCTTGATTAAATTGGTCGAGAAAAACGTGCAATAGAAAAACGATTTGTGAGGAATAATTTATTCACCCCGGCGGACAAGTATATGTCTTGAGTTGCGATCGAGCCTGAGAAATTTAATCAACAATTCTTATATGGATAAACAATAAGTAGTACTTCCTAATTCCCCGAGGAGACTGTCTACTAATAACAAGTGGTACTATGATCCACTAAAGTGGGACAGAAATCCAACAAGGGGACTAGTAGAAGAAGAAGAAGAAGTATATGTCTTTCTTTACTTGCGCAGAAAAGTGTCGCTGATTATTCGCAAAGAATCATCATTGATCATTCGCAGAAGAGATCAACGGCTATTCGCTCTCACTTGCATCACGGATCGCGTCTACAGCTGTCTTTTTCTACTTACTCGAGTAGAACTCGCCGACCGTCTGTTTCTACTCGCGGGACAAAACGCGCCATTGACTGACTGCATCTTTGTCTGACGATGGTCAGTTGGCTGCACATTTTCGCCCGTATATTTGCATTTAATACTTGATCCTCTTTGCACGGATCCCGCTCCCGGCCACTTGGTCCGCCTGATAGCTCTTCCTCCCACGCGCGGTTTTGATAATAACAACATCCCTCTCCCGTGTCTATCAGTGCTCGAGTAAGCCAGCTAGCTGGAACGTTAATTATAGCGTCCGTAATTGAGTTTGATAGGGCTCAATGAGATAAGTGTGACCCTTGATGCGCGGCGGCCCCTATGTACCGCGGCTGGGAGCATTAACGCTAACCATCTACTGGTTTCTTCCTACACGCATGTTGGCTATTAAAGTCATCCGACGTAATTTCCTTTTTCCAGGAAGTACAAAAATAGTTATTCATGCTATAAATCTACGTCGCAATCAATCATCCAGCAGAATTAGCTTTTGTTGACACAAATAATAGAAGGATTTTATTCGACCTCTCATTTACGTACGAATTTTTAAATGAGCGCACTGCTCGTTCCTTTACTTCGCAGCTTAATTAACGCTGGAAGCAACATTAAAACCTTCCATCGTGTCTTCCGGATGATCCTGCCAGCTCGCAACGTGAATACAACTGAAAACTCTTCTTACCGCGCAACGATGCATTGTTCGCTGGGTTTGTGCTGCAATCCCTCCGCTGAACAAACTTTAGCCTCGTGAAATCTCAGCTGTATCGTGCTGAGGCCGATAATAAAACTTCACCTGCAAAATTAAAGTTCATCGTAGCGTTTTTAATCTGTCTACAAACCGAGGTTGTAAAAATAGCTTAACTGTTTGCTTCGAAACAAGTGATGCAAAAATATATAGGATAATCTTGAAAAAGGTGTTGGGGAAAACATTCGTTTTCTTCATAAAAAGCTAATTTTTTTAAAGAGAAAGTTTGCTATTAATATTAGATGACTAAATCGTTAAATACAACACTTGGAAAGTTTTTAAGAATAATGATTTTAGATAAACAAAGAAACAAGAAAAATTTAGATCTTTTAACGAATTATAATTATAATAATATAATAATTATTTTCGCGCGAAAGTATGCTTTCAAGGAATTAAATAAAACGTTTTTACAAAGAAAACGGAGGCGAAGAACCTTGCCAGAAAATTCTTTTTACATCGCAATTCCTTGCAAAACGATCTAAGGTTTCTAAGTGTCTTTTAAATGTCAGTTACTGCAAACAAGAGCTAACGTCGAGGAATTCTTTGAGACGTCCGAGAAATTCGAAGGAACCGTGAAAGTCACTATTCTTTGCGATACACACACACATATACGCGTCACATCGGAATGTATTGTGCACGTGAGACCTTATCCTCGGCTATTTGCGTGCGATTTCGTCACTTTCGGCGCCGATTTCACCTCGCCGAACGAATACGCAAACATATACAAAAAATAAATGACTTATAAAACCCAATGCGAAATTCTGCGTAAATAAAATTCTTATCGATAAGATACTTTCAAATTTCGTAGGGCTCTAGGGAGTATTACCCGCGCGACGTGCGCCCGCAATAAAGCTTGAAAAATTCATATTTTGAGGCGAACTACGCGGCGGCTGAGTTACCATAAATATTTCAATGGCGGCAGCCACCTATTAAATTACGTCTTTCAATATTCACTATGCTGTGCAACGTCGGAATTCTGAATGAATGAAAACATAGTTTCAATAAAATTCCGGTTCTTCTTTACATTTCTTCTATTTTATTAAGCTCAAAGAGCTGCTTGTAACAATAATACACTATTATAAGCTTTGTGTATCTTCTATTTGCTTTAAAGTAAATAATTTTATATTCCAAATTGTAAAAATATTGTACAAAATCTTTCAAATAATAAAAATTGTAAAAGTTTATTTTTAAGTGTTTATAGATGTATGAATAAGAATGTATTGATCCATCTATAATTAGTATATGTAAATGTTATCAATTGTAAAACGCCGCACGTAAGATACGTAAGACGAAATAAATTTCTCTTGCGTGACACAGGACGTTATGAATAAATGATTAGACAAATGGTGATAACAGGAAAACAGTTTACAACATCTTCCTGTGTGCCAACCAATTATAATTAGATAAAGTTTCTTTTATCAAATGGCTAAGTCTTCATTGAGCTTTCACGTTAGACGTAATATAAGTATAGATGCAAACCTATAAAAATATTATGTTGATAGAGTTAATTCATTTTGCGACGCAAAGCAAAAATTAATTACATCAAATTTTGGTAAAAATCACATAATATCGTTGAAAGGAACGGTTTCACAAGTAATTATTAACAAGTAATAATTTTATAGCCGCATGCATTCTTTTAGTACCTATATTAAATCAGCAGATTGAGCAACTATCGATCTCATGGACGCTTTCAACCCCAATTTTTCCTAGCTTCCACTTTGCTAAATGAGCCGGCATAATCATGCGTAAGCAGGGGCCTGAAAGGGAGAGGGAGCACAAGACGGAGTACGATCCCCGTGCAGTTCCTCAAGCTTATTTTTAAACGTGCAGTCGATGCACCTAGGCCTGCCAACGTCGCTCAACAGGAATTCCATACGCATACACGATATTACATACGTCGCATGTAGGTATACCTATATGCCTATATGCCACGACAGTATCGCGCAGATCATGTGTAGATACATGCTCTCACGTTCCCCTCGGGCCGTGACCCGACTGCGCACGAGCCGTGGTGAATTCCATCGTACCAAAGGGCCCCACGTAGAAGCCGATGCACGTGTGATGCAGGGTCGTGTTGTTAGATGGGTCACAAAGAGCAACTGCCCAGACAATGAGCCGGCGTTATAATGGGTTCGTTATTTTATTACAGCGTCGTCCATCGACGTCAACGAACTTACGAACTTACGCACTTTATATACAGCGAGCCACAAAAGTATCCGTGATTTGATTAACGATTTCACGCGTGTCACATATTTTTAGAGGAGAAAATATGAAACTTTTATTAATAAAAATATATAATTATTTTTCTTATCAAATTACGAATTTATTACGTCCATTTTAGTTTGTGAAGGCCGAAGAAAATGAAAAATAATGGACAAAATTGTGCCACATTATATATGTAAGCAAGATATTACAAAATTGACGGGAAATAAGTTGTTTGTTGCAGATTATTCTTCGTTAAATTTTTCTTAGAGAAAATATTGCGGACCATTATTTTAGTCGTAATTCTTCAAACTTTGATATTTCAGAAACTTAAGCTTCAAAACAAGATTTTATTAAGACGCAGCTCAAATTGTATAAACTAGAAATAATATATTCAGCCACTATTCTTTTTAGCGTAATTCATTTAGCGTAGTTCATGAAAAACTATTTATTTTTAGTGGACATTCGATAGTTTCCCCGAGAAATAAAGACTAATGCTACCTGTGTGAACTTAGCCCCCCAATGCCGAAAAATCAAAAATTTTCTTTTTGCAAACGTTTGCCCATCGTTTGCCCACGAATGCCCCGTTGGAATTTTTGTTTGCCCCCCTTTAGTTCAAAAGTTATAAGCAATTCAATTTTGGGGGGGCCAACTTCACACTGACGCCCCAATGTTGAAAAATCAAAAATTTTCTTTTTGCAAACGTTTGCCCATCGTTTGTCCACGAATGCCCCGTTGAAATTTTTGTTTGCCCCCCTCTAGTTCCAAAGTTATAAGCAATTCAATTTTGAGGGGGACCAACTTCACTGGCCCCCCCCAATGTTAAATCGAATCCGACATGCTGTATAACGTAATGTTTATGAAAAATAGCAGAAAATCTCGTCAAGATATATCGGACTCATGTACGGTGCATTACATTGTACATATGATACACTGATTTAAAGATCATATAGATCGGTTGGAATAAATTCCTCTGAGAAAGTGCACTCAAGCGAGTCTATTCCGCTTCAAAGAGCGTAGACGCCATACGGCGCACGAGATTCCACACGCGCAACCGTGGGATCGTAACACGTCCTCGTAAGATAGTTCTTGAAATCGCGTAATTGCCTTTGATTTATGCAGCATTAACCGGAACTGTCCGATAGCTATAACTCTCTTTAGTCTGAGAGTTAAGCACAGCTATCAAAGTTATAGAATATAACACTTTTTATTATATAGTTTATCATATTTATGAACATATAATATTTGCGATAAATAAATTACTCTTAATTAACTGATCGTAATATTATCTCGCATAGACGAATGTATTTCAGGAATTTCTGGAGCGCATAACTTTCAATATACCATCGCTGGTTGGATAGTAGTATTAAAATGGTTATCAATATTATAATATAAAATTATCAACAATAATTCTGAAATAATAATTATGATTCCGCAGTGCTTGATATTTTTCGAATATGTAGAATAAGGAAACATTTTTCTCACATCGAATAACATTTATATATTTTTTCTTACGTTTTTCTTATATCAAATAACATTTTTCCATGATCGAAGAGAATATCAATAGAAAAATAATGCCACTAATTGTCAAGAATTGATATATTAACTTACAATAATACATAGCTTCGTTTCAGCAACACAGAGTTTCGATCTGTGATAGTAAACAGACAAATATCTAAAAGGTTCAGTGATATATTACAAACACGCGCGTCGCTTCCGACTGGATGCGATAAAACCTACGAGATTTATGCAGCCAACAGCGTCCAATGTTGTAGTCGTAGTTTTTAGTTATCTCCACCGGTTCCGCGATGCAAACACATAACGTTGAACGTGTATGTGTAGCATGCATTCACTTTATCTCAAACGGGATAAGGATGCGGCTATCACGCACCTTGCAAAGGAATCTCGCAAAGCTATACTGAAATTGAAATGGAATCTACAACCGTAGCAATCTAATTGGATGATGAAAACCATAAACCCGTACGACATAATAAAAGCAGCATGAGATACTTCGGAACGAAAACTGTCGTCGTAAAGTTCTTTAAACAAAAACGCTTTTTGAATACTACATCTACTTTTATTTTTTATTGCTTAACTTTATGAATATTGCAATATTCTAAAATATTAGCAGGTGTATTAATTTAAAACTAAACTTTTTCAAGGGTTTCTATGATACTATGATAAATTAATTACTGCATGAGATAAAAAAATTATTGATGTTAAAAATATAATAATATCCAATAATATAATATCCGATCAAAAATTTGTTCGGAACAAATTAATTTCAATTTAATCAAAAACACATCTCTGCTCATCAAACAATTCCCTTTTCTATTTTCTTTTGCACATGACTCTCTGAAAGGGAATGACTCGCATTCTCGATGATTTTCAGTTTTCCAAACTTCATGTTGATCAACGAAGAATGTTCAGGTCCAAGTGTACGATTATCTAAATTTATACGTACGCGACCTGGTTAAACAAATGACGGTGCACCGACATGAAATCGTGGTCGGGTGCCTTCAGGGCCGCCCCGAGGGCAGGGATCGCCCTGTCCGGTCTTCGAACCGCGGACCGGAATCCGGAGGAAACCGGTACGACGGGTTCCACGGTCGACGGCTACCCGGCCGGGCGCGCGCGTTGCACGACTTCCCGTACTTCTAACTCATAAACGAGACAGTCTCTCGTGTACCTGCTCGTAAAAATTCTTACGAGTGATCGTGGGCGCTTCTCCCGGCGCGCTAACGCGAATACACGTGCGTGAGTGCACGTGCACGTGCGTGATCCTTCAGCCTGGGCGCTTCGTCCCAAGCTATCCCGCTTATTAACCCATTGGAACCATGGTGCTGCACCATGAACGGGTTGTAGCTTTCCACCGCGTCAATGTAGGAAGTAGAATTTTCTTTTTTTTAATTAAGTGGATAAACATGTGAAAGTGTGTCGTAACATAAAAATCTTACCGCGTGAATGAGAAATGAAAGAAGACTTGGTAATTAGTGCGCGCAATAGAATGGTAGAAACGTTATTAAAGCACGAGATGTCGGTCAATGGTACGACGTTGTGATTCAAACGTTGATAATTATAAAATAACGCGATAAGGAACATAGTCTTCTTTACCTAACAAATTAAAATACGTTAATAAGGAAAACGCTCGAATATAAATCATAAGCAAAAATTAATTAATTTTAATCAATTAATGCGAGAACCTGACTTCACGTTCATCTGAATCACGTAAATTCATGCGTTTGTTATTATGCCGATAAGACAATAGTGATTTCTCTTCATTCAAAGAAAAGAAAAAAATAAGAAGGACGATGCATTAATATAGAGTGCAGTAATGCCAATGAAAAGCTCGTAACGAGGTTAAACATCATGCGGAAGTAGAATAAATATATTTGCAGTGGAAGAAGCGATTAGTTCCGCTTATCTAGCTAATGACCGGCTTGCGCTCGAACGATGCATTCGGATATTTCTAATTAAAGCGCATTACGCGTACTGTACACACCGCGGTATATTAAAACTTATGCACGTATTTAATTACACTGGTAAAGGAATGCACGCGCATTGCAGAAATTCCCGTCACGTGCCCGTCCCGCTTCAAAAAGCGAGAATGTCGCGTACATCGCGCAACGCTATAATCGTCGTCCCAATAACTGACGGGCGCGTCTCGTCGGTTCCCTTTATAAACACGCAAGCACGTTGACTTTGTTGATAAAAAATCGCGAACGCCGGGCCTTCATTATGCGGCAACGCGTATGATAATTACGTGCACTTCATCATCGATTCCGTCGTCGCTCGGTGCGATTCCGTTATCGTCAACAATCCGCGGCGGGAGAGCCCCGCGCGAGACCGGTTTCTCACACGACCGGTTTTCGAAAATTGCGATGCGAAGCGAAACCGGTTGACGGAACAAAACACAATCGCGGGTCGTAATCACTTTTTTTGCCCCCAATGAAAAGTGAATGAACAGCGTCCTGAGGAAGTCCGCGAGAAGCCCGCCGCTCGACCCGCCGCGTTCGCGAGAAGAAACTTCGGGGCTCGGACTGATAATTGCATAATTACCGCAAAGCATCGGCACGAGACGCAATCAGCCCCCCCCCCTCTCTCCCCCTTCCGGACACCTGAATAATAAGTGTACAAAGCAAATTAATCGGGCATCGCCGTGCATGGGCGCCCTTACAACTTTTTTTCAAGGAGGGACAGAGTTTAAATACACTTAGGGGTACCACCTTTGTAAGGCTCTGCCAAACAAACGTTATTTAATATTTTCAAATAACATTTTTTGAAGAAATTTTTATGCAGATTTTTATTTTTAAGTGTATAAATTTCAAATAACAATTATCTGGTTGTCAATCATAAAATCATTTTAAATTGAAAAAATTAAAATCCAGGGGGGCATATGCCCCTCCTTGCCCCCCCCCCTCCCTCCTGGGCGCCCATGTCGCCGTGCACACATTGTGTGCACGCGCCTCTCCATTGTGTTCTCATCCCGCTTTTTATCTATTATGCAGCCGCTGGTACGTGCCGCGTCGCGAGTTTTCGTGATTACAACAGCCGCCTGACTCTTTTCTATTCTCCTCCCGCCACTTCTGCATCGCGATACGAAGGATCCGTGGTATTTTAGAAGGATTGACGCATCCGCATGCCATTTTACACGGCCTGAGATTTCTCTCGTTGTGCGCCGTTTAGACGAAGTGACGTTATCAAGTTTCATTCTTGTTTGAGAAATTAGTTTGAAAAGCTCAAATTCTTGTTATTTATTTTTTATTTCCTTCATATTGATAGATGCGTTCTTCGCAAAAGTGACCAAAAATGAGAAATAATTCACATTGCGACACGCTGTAACACTTCGAGCAGTTCTTCAAAATTTTACGTTTTTCAAACCGACGTGCAGCTAAATAATTAAAAAAATAGATAATACTATGATTGCATCGTCAAATTGAAAAAACAGGTTCGGAATATTATTTATTGAATGCAATTTATAACGCACGCTTCCTTTAGACGCGCTTTCAGAGAAAATTGAGAGACGAAGATGTTTTGCAGTCCGTTGCCCTTAGAGGCAAACTTTATCGTATACTGCCAAGATGATTTGCAGATGCCACGAGAATATTTCACCAGCCCCAGGACTCTCAAGCGGCGCTTTAGAAAGGCTGACAAAGTCTCGCTCGGCACGAGAGCAAGTAGAACGGCCTGCTCGAATAACGGCATCCGGGAATTCAGGGCCGTACATTGATAAGAAAAAAAAAGATCCTCCAGTTCGAAACACCTGCGCTATCTTTTTCCACCGGCGGGCAACAACGTATCGCGACAAGCGTATGATAGAGCTGGCTGCCTTTCCGCAAATGGGATTACCGCTGACAGTGGAAAAGAAGGAGAACGCATCTTTCGTAATTTTCCGTTGCCGTAGATTACGTATCCTTTGCGACCGCCTTTGTAATCGTTCCAGCGCTTTCGCAGTTATTTTACAGCGACATTGAATTAAATTAACGCTAATTAGGAGACAAACGATATCATTTCCAGGTGTGAAATTCACGCGTGCGAAAGAGATGAACTTGCGACATTTTACGCGAATACAAACGCTTCGCGTATGTAACATTTCCTAGATAGACACGCGCGAGATAAATAAACAAAAGGAGAAAAACTGATTTGTTTGCTTCCAACGCAATAAAATAGTTCCCTACGGCTTTCACGTAATTGCGATACAACTCACGATTACATTTCGTCTCGCTGCAATAACCGCGTATTGCGCGAATAACGGAGATATATTTCAAACCATCAAACGAACGATCTCGTCATTTTTTTCGGATTTTTTTTTAGAGATTGCTCATCAGCTATTACGCATCTTTATTGTGCGCCGCACGTACGATAATGGTCGCCTCCGAGGTACTAATTTGTAGTGACCATTACGCGCGAAATAACAGCAATTATACCGCCTATTAAAGACAAATGAGTGCAATGACTTCTGCGAACTGACTTTTGTATTTCTTCGATGACATTACATGGACATTAATTACTTCTTATCTATAAGCACTGTCTAATGACGCGGTTTTAAAACAACAATTAATTTAAATTTAAAAATAATTCCAATAATATCGCAAACTGGTTTACACTGAACATCGTCATTTTAATTTAAAAGCTGTTGTTTATCCTGCCGAATTTTCATACGTTAGTTCCGTGAGAAAAATACTATTAAAAATAATATATACACAGAAAAAAAGAACATTCTTATTTCAAAAATATCTTTATTTTTGACATGTAAATCTTAAAATGAGATTTTATAACGTTAAACGAAGAAATATTACTTGCATCAAAACATTTTATATAATTCAATAAAGAAAATTATAGTCTTATTATTCAAAAATAATTTTTATTAATAGAAAGCAAAAAATATTGGATAGAGAATAACAGTACTTTCAAACCAAGAATATTCATATTATAAAGATAGTACAGCTTAATCTTATTACTGTATTCTTTATGTAACAATTACAATATATTCAAATTAATTTATAATATTCTTGAAATACAAGAATATAAAATTTTTCTAAGAAAATAATAGTTTCTTGCTTATATATGAAACAATGATAGTGTTAATTTAAATATATTCGTCTTGATTGAAGACTCTTTTTTCTGTGTGTATAAAACTTGCATATACTTCGAGAATAATTTTATATTAGACTTGCGTAAGTAGCGCCGTAAACATACTTTTTTCTCGACACACACACAATTAAACGGTTCCTTACTTACTTAAGGTTCAGCGGAATGTAACTAAACTTGCCGTGATTCCACCGGTCTCACAATCAGTTCACTTTGTGCTCATTATTCGTTAATCTACTTGTTTCCAGCTTCATGCTCCGAGAGACATTCCATATCGCGTATCAAGATAGAGATCCAAAAGATACATCGTGTTCCGATAGCGCTATGGATCGACGTGACTTCTTACCGAAACGTTATGTTTCTCGGGTCTTGATTTTCACATCGAACCGTTTCTCGCTAAACATCCGTTCTAGCTTCCCCTGAAGAGGTGATTAATGACATGCTCGGTAGAGAACAACCAACAATTTTCAGCGATAAGGCAGATACACCACGGCAAATACTCGATCGAGATACTTTGCACGCTCGCTGCACAATAAGTCAACTTTCACCTCGAGTAGAGCGAATGCTTTCGCGTTAAGAGAGAAATCTACAGGTATAACGAGATCGTGCTTTAGGCCGAAACTTCGCCTCGCCTTTGTCTCGCTTCGCAGAATTTGAAGCGTAGACGCTCGCCTTCTCACACGCGCCTTAAAATATTCGTAAACTGACCGTCCAATCGCGCAGGTGTTACGACTCACACGTACAGAACACTGCATAGCTCGCGAATAAAATTAGACAACAGATCACGTCTGGTTCTCTCCGATTTTGTTATTATATAACAGCAAGAAGCAGGCAGTTTATGTTGATTACTCTAAAATAATATTTTGCATTAAGAAATCCGTTTTTTATATACCTGGATAAAAATGAACAAGGCCTCTACAACTTTAATTAATTTTTTGTTCTTATTTTCACAGAATATACACCGTATCTATAGAAAAATTTTATTTTATACTTTTACTTATTTCTTCACGTAAAATCATCAGCTTCCCGGTTGGTACCATCAATAACGGACCACTTTATATGTCACATGCCATCATGCAACGCTTCGTTTCATAAAAAGCGCATTTCCGAGTTCTTTTTCAGGTGCCATCGATCAAATGGTGCTCTCACGATCCAGCATTCGCCCGATATAATTAAAATGTCACCTAAGATGTTAAATTACTATCAAGAACTGCCAATTATTTCCCGACGGGAAGCTCTTATAATTGATCCTATTAGTCTATCAGATTTCATTTCTCATACGTCGAACATCGTACTTTCTCTCTTATTTCCTAGCTAAATAAAAAAAACCGGAACTCCCGCGCGAGGAACTTCTTCGCGACTTCCAAACACTCGCGATTACCGTCCGCGAGCGCTATTAATTAAATCTGCTTTCAATTTGCACGAAGACGGAAATAACAGAGCAGCGTGATAAATATATTTATTCGTTATCTTGATTAAAAAATTTATTCCGCTCTACAAGTTATCGGTTAAATTGTAGAGCATTTCTAATTTTATTTATTTTATGCAAATATACTTGAAATTTGATTAGGACTTTAAAGTCCAAATTTATAGACGTTTCTCAGTTCTCAAGATCAGTCTGTCTTTGTTACACATATGGTAAAACGTAGTTAGTGAGACAAAGACAGACTGATCTTGACAACTGAGAAACGTCTATAATTTCGGACCTAAAAGGATTATGAATATAAATAATGTAGGAAATATCCGCAACGTGCGCAAAATGTGTGCAATCAATTCATATGCAAGTTCATGCGGTTCTCGTATCGCACGCGTAAATACATGTCGTCGCACATTGGTGCCGAGGCATTGGAAACCACGGATGCGTGTACTTCATCAGATTACATTTAAAGTTCGATGAACCGCATTCGCTATTCATGCTCGATGCAAAGAATATCGATACAGTTCACGAAATAGAGAAATCGCGAACGCTCGTAAGATTCTACTCAGATTATCTTCCAATAATTGAGAACATTCGTTCGACTTGGAAAAGTAATAGTTGATATTGCCACAATGGAATTTCGAATACACATCGAAGCGTTTACAAAATATTCCATTAAATCTTTATAACTTTTTGTATACATCACTATGCACAATAAACAATATAAAACGCGTTATCGTATGCACGACATCGTGACAGCAATATTTCGTGTAAATCATATCAACAATTTTATGTGCTGATGCACGCGGCGTAAATATAACTCTAATAAAATTAACGCACGAATATGTCGAACAGGCGATATTAAAACCCGATATACCCGCAAGTTCAATTATCAACTCTCCCTCATCGCAAACGCAGTAACACTTCGTAGAAAGATAATTTTTAATTATGCAAAGCGCAATTGCTTTTTCTTTTCCTTGCAATTAGAAAGCGCGGAGAAACTTCCATAATGCTTGCGCGAACGGTGTTACATTTAAAGGTTTCGCCGGCGAAATATTCAGAAAAATCGTGCGTAAACACGAGCGTGTTGTGCATCGGGTGCAAGGACCTTGCCTCACTGTAACAGGCTCCACCGTGTATCCATTTTTCCACGGTCTGCACGCCTCTCGTCACGCCTATATGTACAATAAATCGCGATTTTATTCCGCGCTTGTAGATATCGTAGAAATTTTTTCTAAAAGTATGCAGAGGGATTTTACAATTAGCTAGCATTTATTACGCGAATCGCACTAACGCGATTACCGCTTAGATACTTCGAGTATTCCGCACGCGGGTACTTCGGCTCGCAGTTTCCCGCTTCTTTCCTGCCATTTAGAAAGTAGGATACTCCAGTGACACGTGAGAAATCCACGGTAGACGTTAATTTGCAGGCACGGCGACCAGGGATGCGTAAAATTTCTACGTTACGCGAAACCGGAGAGCAACGTGAGCTTTTCCTCGTTTTTCCCTTTTCTCCGTTTCCTTTTTTATTTTCCTTCGATCGCAAATGTCGAAGAAAATTTCGTAGATATTAACGCTTCCAGCTGATTAAAATTTATTTGTCCATCCAAGATCCATGTGTATAAAGTTAGCCCCCATTTTTTAATTTTA
>NJRQ01000354.1:108698-122145 GCA_003063805.1 Aphaenogaster ashmeadi | reverse complement strand
AAAATTGTAACTGCATTATTACTTATGATAGGGCACTACCTCTTCCATTAATGTCCTCTATACAGTCCTGTTATTAACATGGCGGATGGTCACGTGATCTCCACGCGGAGATCAAAGGTGCCGACATGGAGTGCCCCTACTGGTTATACTGTGGTGATGCCGGCCCTTAACAATCAACTATCAATATGAAATTTTCAACTACTGATATAAATATCTGAACAATAACTGTCTTTAGCAATCGCCAATCACACGAACTTCCATAAGATTGTCGGTCTTTAATAGTATCTTGTTACTCAACACTTGTCGATGATTTTATCAGCAGTGCTACGAGGTTCCGAAGAAGAGAAATCAACCTAGGTGACGTTCCGCGCAAACAAATACGTCGCCATGGTATCTCATATTTTTGCAAATATTTCTGACATTTTTTATAAAAGAAAAACAGAGACAAAAGCAGTAGAAAACATTGTACTGTTTTCCTACGGAGATATATATATATATAATATATTTAAAAAAAAGGAAAAGAAAAAGAAGATGATAATGATGATGATAATAAAGATGATGATGAAGATAATTATGATGAAGAAGAAAATATCTTGTTTTCTCTGCAGCATCATCGCGCGAGCATCTATTATGAGACTCGGAAAACGCAACTTTTCACAAAGCTGTACCATAAGCATATATAACGCTTACACCTCTCCATGTGTATACAGACTCGCGGGAGAGCAACGATATCGATTTGCCCTCCTTCCTAGTTGCGTATTTCCCTTCCGCTTGTGCCGATACAGATTAACGTAGCTGCAAAGCGCATCACAGTGCCTCGTTTCTCGTAGAGGCAACTTTTCTCGAAACAAGGGAAAAAACGCAACTATAGAACAAATATTATTTAATCTAAAAGTAAACTGTATAAATGAATATTATTTAAATAAACGGTTCAAATACAATTTATTTGCTAATATATAGACCATTCGCTGTCCATTATTTAATAAAAATCACTGTAATATAAACGGTATGACCGCTTGTTCCGTAACAACATCTTTTCTTCTTTTTCTCCATCGAGATAATTATGTCCGAAATCCATAAAAAAAGAGATATATTAAATTCTATCCGAGCAAAATAGTTCGGCGATAGTGCACGAAGGTTAAAGAGAGAGGCGTAGGTGGTCTATGGCAAACGGCGCGGAATGGTGCTGGTAGGTCAAAGTTTAAATTGACACACAGACTCGGCGTCCCGACAGACAGCCGTTGTCGGGCAAAACCGATCGGGAACAACGGCCAGCTCTCGTTATCTAACGCAGCCACACTTGCGGACGCGACGTTAAGTAGTAACAACGTAGGCAGGATAATGGCATTCAAAGGGCTGTTTGCAGTTCAGTGAAGGGATGTGCGTTCTATGCAGTTACGTGGACAGGTGGAGAGGTATTTATATGCGTCTCTCGAGGCGAATGAAAGAATAGATTTATACGGAAACTAGTACAAGGTAATATACGATCCCAATGGTACCTGGTAGACGGATGCGAAGGATATATCTCCGGATATTTGTGGATGTTCAAACTTTATTCGCATATAAAAGGAAATAAGCATCAAATATATCTGAAATAATTAATAATTCACTCATATCACTCGTTCATTGAACAATTGTCTTTCATTCAGAAATTTGAAGTATGATGCGAAGAAACAAATTTTGGCCAATTTTGGCCAAATTTTCACCGTTTGGCTGAATGTTTATCAATATTTTTAGTTAAATTTCTACAGACATTGCTCTTTCTACGCGTGATTAAAAAAAGAAAGATTAAAAGAAAAAACGGAGTTTGACACACGTCTAAAATACCATCCATGCGTTCTAGATATACTCTGCATGGTATATGAACAAAAATCAAGCTAAAGGCAGCTGTCAGATAAACGACCGAAATTACGGAGAAGCCTTCGAAGCGAGAAGCAAATGTTTCGCTCCAGTTCCCAATCATCCGGGGCGGCGCGCCGGGCCTCGCGTATTCTATATGGAAAATACAAAGTTTCTCAACTTACGAAAACAGTACACGCCAAATCGAACATAGTGGAAAGCAGCAAAAAACGGGAGCAAGCTTCTGTGAAAAAAAATTATTCAAATCGATAACGATCTGCAAGTTCATCTCTACGTTTTTGCATTATTCAAAGTTTCTACGCTTAATTAAAAAAAGAGAAAAACGAAATCTAAAATACCATTTCATATTGGCTGCGTTCCGTAATGCATGCGCACATTTATCTATAGTTCATGTTACGTATACTGTAAAAAATGCGCGCATATGCGTTTTATGGAACGCAACCATTATCTAACATTTTACCTTATATATTGTAGATATCTTTTGTTATTTTTAGTTAGTTAAGACTCTCTCAATTAGATATAAATCAATTGATTGCCTTTTCAAATATTAATTTCTTCTTTAATCGCCGAAAATATTTATAGAAAGACATTACCTTTTATTCCGCTTAGGGGATGTGCGGCGGAACAACAGGGGATGAAACAATAATGACTTTGTTACCTGCAGCTTGACAATTATCGGCATTACCGCTGTAACATCATCACTCAATTAACCTGAAAACGGCTAATTTCCTTAACAAATCACGTTATACAATGAGATTGATGAATTATTATTTCAAACAGGATTACAAACCTCTGTTACACGAAGCGATATATCTTCATTAGATTTTAGCCGTGAAAAAAGCATCAAGAATGCAATTAAAAATAGTAAAAACGTACAAAAATTGTTTATAAAATGTTTCAAATATAAAAAATACAAATTATAAAATAACTATAAAAAAGTACTGTCAATCTATATCTATTTTATTTTCTACAAAGTGGGTTAGAAATACATACCACATATTTTCACTTCAAAGTGCCCTAAATTTGTCTAAATAATTAATAATTGTTTATATATATAAATTTATTAATAATCTGCGATAATTAGCTAAATGTTACTATACCTGATATTACCGCGAGATGTATTGTTAAACATTAAAAATTATTAAAGTGTGAAACGATACTTCATAATTAAACACATTTATTGAATTTTTTATTGGTACGAGTAATACATCGCCGCGTCGACCAGCGCGAGACGAATATACAATATATGTATTTGGTTACGCATTTAACTGCATATAGACATTTACACACAATCTATATTTCATCCATACTGCCACGCACGCAAAAAACTTGCACAACTCGTGAGGATGATCGAAAATTCTGTTCGCCAATCGGTAAGTTGCGCAGGACACACGGTTGACTAAACTATTTCGTGTATATTTTATCAATGAAAGTTATATTTTTTAAAATAATCATTATTTTTAACTCAGACTTTTTATGTCAATAAATAACTTGTATTCCAACTTTTGTACCAGCCATATATAATTACAGTAGTGATTACGTAATTACTAGTCAATTGATATGTATATAAAATAATATTACTAATTTTTAATTGTTAATCTTTAATCAACGATGAATTAATATGAAATTAGCAGTCTTGAAGATTTGATAATCGCAACTGAATATTTTTATGTGATTTCAGTTTCCTGTCGTCGCTTCATACACACATACGAAGAAAGAGATTCGCTATTTTTGTTAATATACAACTACAATTTACATCTTATGCTTTTGTAATTAATTGTTCAAAGCATTTGGCGACTATGATCATTAGCCATAGACATTGAAGCGGAAGACAGCTATCGATCTTCTTGCAAACGTTGGATAACGTAATTAGCGTTACGTAATCAGTTTAAATAAGGCTACTAATGAACGGCACTAATAATCTGCCATTTATAAATGCGAAAGCAAGGAAATTTTTCAACAACTTGATGTACGATATGCTTTGAATTTTAATTTAAATATTTATTACAAAAATGTCTATAATATTAAATGCCAAAAGCTTAAAAAAGTCGTGTTTAATATAACTTTTATTTTTAAAAAGTCCAATTTAACTTGAAATTTTTAATTCTAAATCACGCTAACTCCCAAATTATAAATTTTTCAAAATTCTTTTGAAAAGTTATAATAAATAATTATATAGCAAGTAGTTTAAAATGCAGATGTTTCTTTCATGAGTCTATTTTATATAATATAGAGCGAAAGTTTGATATTCTTATAAAGATATACTCGATTGTATTTAATATCTGTGTTTGGATTGGCATGGTTTGGAATTCAAGTATTCAATCGATCGCAAAATCCCTGCAGAAGGGGATAAGCTTTCTTTCTTATTTTCCTCTTAAGGGAACGCGCAAGTTCCGTCTTATCCAATGACGGTGTCGTAAACGCGCGTGTAGTAACGTAAAAGGGACATATCGGATTCTTCGATCGTGAGCATCGTACTGATAGGCGTTTGAACAGACTTCGACCTTTCCCTCAGGCGCTTGCGACAGGTCAATCGTAAACGACAAATAGGTATGTATGATATAGTCATGTAAACAACGTTTTACAGGCCAAAATCCATGGGCCCGTCTAGAAAAATATAGGTATAGATACATGTACAGGGTGGTCCAATAGACTTTCGACAGCAGCGGGCACGGTCGGCCGCCCTATTCTCATCTTGTGTTAGAAAATGGAAAACTTCTCAAGAGCACGCGAAAGCTTCTGCAATCTCTTCAAACCTTCCTTCTAAAATATTATTAAAAGATTATTAAAAATGGGTAAGAATGATCTTTTAGTCCATTTTGATCAACGTTAATTTAGCTCTAACATGTTCGTAATTAACAATCTTGTTCACTCAATAAATGAGGGAATAACGACCGAGTTAAGTTTTTGACTTGGGCATTATTCTCTTCCATGCACATACATGCGCGAAATTATGCTAATATTTTCCAATAAATAGTAATGTTTCCTACTTTCCTCTAACATGCGCACGAAGATATCATTGCCAGAGGCAAAATATTCTCTACATTTTTTTTTTAATTCTTCATTTATCTTTAACGACTTATCGACCTAGTTGCTACATTCATCGGAGCTTAAAGAAGTCGAGCTAGACTTTTAGGAGGAATTTTATGAACGCCGTTGCCCGATGCCGTTTTACCTAATCTAAACTTGGTCGCTGTCGCGGCGAGATTAAAACTTTTTGTGATTTACTCATCCGACTTTTATCCAATTTTTATCCTTTTGTCTGGATGAAGCTTCAATCTCAATTTCTTCGCGAAAGAATCTCCTGACAAACACCGTCCAATATGCGTAAAAAATATGAAAGATTGGAGACATTAAAAATCCACTTCATAGATATTTCTGTTACATCGTCAGCCATTATGGCGAATTACCGATAGACTATTAATTTAAATTTATATATTTCGTATAAACAGCATATAAGTGCAGTATTTAAAAAATTGGTTGAAACCGTAATACAGAATCTCTTTTGCGAAGTTTCGTTCTCAAGATAGTTAAATTTATGAAAATGGAGAAATTGGTAAACACCTTTTCGCCATTTGAAATAGATGCATTCAGACATACGATAAATTCGACAACGTCGGTTTGTAGCGTAATCAAACGCGATTCACTGGTCGCACAGATATGTCATTAAATTTAGCTGCGTCCGCCGTCTCGTAAGTCTAGAGAAGGATCGATCGCGCGGCGAATCCCACGAAGCGCGAGCGAACGCTTATATATGTTCGACTAATTCGATTGACCGCGCACTAACGTCGGTCTTGCATAGAGCCGATAGGGAGACAAGCCGAGCAGCAAGATATTTTCTTAGTCTCCCAACAAAGGATCTAAGAAAACTAGAAGAAGAATGGAGAAGCGATAGCAAAAGAAAGCGAGGACTTTCGAGCTCGCAGCATCTCCGTGTCCCATATGTAAGTATCCGTCCCATATGTAAGTTGCAATTTAATATTAATATTTTATTATTCCTTTCTCTTTGTAGCTTTATTCATTTTATTTAGTCATTTTTATTCATTCATTTTTTCGCTTTTGTGTGTATTTTTCTATTTCTAAATCCTAAAAATGTCTTTTTCGGGAACGTTCAATCATTACAGCGATTCGATTCTAGAACAAGGTAAACAAGTAATGACTTGACTTGCTTCCTTATTGGCTCTGTGTATTCGTGATTTAAGAATTGATTGCAGTCAAGAACGGATCCCTCCGCGGATCGTAATATTTAGGATCAAGTAGGGAAATTAAAACCCTTGGGGAAGATATAAATGTCTTTTCGAAACTTTAATTTCATTATCAAAAAATCACTGCGTTATATTACTACTCAGGGAAGATCTATAGAAAAAAGTATATAATTACATCACCGAAGCGACATATATATCCTTTCTGTCAAAAGAATTTATCCCCCAAAAAACGAGTTACCTAATAATCTTAAGATAAAAAAATGTCATTGGACTCGTTGATAATATTGATTTTGCCTCTCTCCATTGACATTTACTAACCGTTTAGCAGCCATTTTTACTGCGCCAGTGTAGGTGCAAAATTGGCCCTCGACTTACTCAACAGCCTCTATTATTAACCCAGCTTACATCCTCCTATCTCATTCCGCATGGATGAGATGTACCTTTATCGAGTTTCTTCGTCGAAATTCGGATACAAAATGGGAAGACGAAATGGACCTGTCGTGATATGTTTTGGACTTTGACGAAGAGTGCGGGAAATCACATTATTTTCGCGAGGGGTGGAAGATCGATCGATTCAGACAAGGCGTACATTCGACGTCATTAACGTCTTGCAGTTCCATTTAACCGTTTCCAGATCGAACACATCACGTCTATATATTCGTACGAAACTGTATTCTTATCGGTTAATTTAATATCGTTACTTATTTTTAACTTTATGTTTCTTCTTTCATACGTGTCAAAGATTTAACGATGTCGAACTGTCAAACATATCTCTGATTCATGATGCATGGATAGATACGACCCGTTCGACTAGGAAATACGTAAAGTAAAATTGGAGGGCATTAACGACGCCGTCATTAATTTAAACAAGGGATGAGCTCCTCAAGAGAACGCTTATCGCATTATTGTAAGATTATACACATTGACACATCCAGGATTAACTGTCACTAAGTTATTATTAATTATCGATTATAAATAGGCATTCTCAATTATATGCCAAACGCAATTCACCGACGAATTGTCTCGACTGCTGCATCGAACATAGAAAAGACGCGAATGCGTCGAGATGCAAAAATGCGATTCGTAATTTTCATAAAGATCCACCTGGAACGTTATTGTTTTTCCCGGAGGTTCAAACCGAAATAATTTCAAGCATGTTTATGCCTCAACGCTGCGAACACACGAAAATAACTTTTTTCGTTCTGATTGACGTCTTTTTGTATCCTGTACGGCATCGAAGAATGAATAATCGCTGGAACCGCATCGGTTTCAACTCCCGGTTTTAGAAAAGTAAAATGCGGCTAATAAAGGAGAGCCGTCGCAATTGTCGTCGGAGGAGAATGATGTAGCTTGCGTTTGACATCGGACACAGGTACAAGTGCGCCATCGTCGATCTGTTCCATTACGGAAAGAAATACTCAAGTTTCATTCCATAAAACGTTGGGTTAACGTTTCGTGGAATTGAATCCGTGAATTAATGTAGCGATGATGATCGATCGGATAAATTCTCAGAGAGAAACGTTGGAAACATCAATACCTAGAACAGCTTCACAGAATCGGTGTGTAACAACACTTATTCGACAAAGTATATAATAATATAGACATTATACTTTAGATGTAACAATTTAATATAAACTACTCTACTTTTATATCTTTATTTTACATTTTGATATATATTTAGTTACGTCTTTCCATTAAAACATCGTATCTAGTAAACTCGACGTTTCCAACGTTTGTGGTCCGGTTTAATCATTTTGCAATTCCACCGTCGTCCAATCTTGTAACCGCATTGTGGATACATTACACTTAAAGTTGATATCTTTAGCCGATGAAGACGTGCATAAGTTACTCACGTCGATGGTTGGCTATTTGATTTTGTGATGAAAATCGATTACACGATAATTAATACTTGAATTGTCGATAATCGTAACGCTGAAATTCCGTCCTCGCGAGTAATGGATTCACAAAAAGCGCTTTCCTAGACACTTAAGTATTTCCTTCCAATGTATTTATGGTTGAAACGACCAGTTAACCACTAGCGGAAAATTCATTCGCGGGATCACAGATAAAACTATACTGTCCTTGACACTACATCGTTTAACTTCTGTCGCTAAACATCTCGTAAGATCAAGAGACACACAAGGAATGCTCGATCGAGAGAGACTCGACTTATAATATTCGCAATCGGTCGGTCGGACGTTAATCGGGAGACTTCAGGAAGAGAAAGAGAGAAAGAGAGAGTTTAAATGATACCAAACGTCCTCCTTCCGCGTTCCTCGATCCTTTTCTCTCGTCGTGCTTAGTATAGTATAACAAAATATAAATCTGAAGGCGACATATACGTACGCGCGATCGCGAGCACGTATGTACACGTATACCAGGGCGGTATGTTGAATCGAGTTGACATGCATCCTGAACAACAAAATAATCGACGAAGCGCCTGTCCAAGATAGAAAATCGTACAATATAAACGTTTATTATATCCATGGAATCTTTTCGAAGAAATATCTATGATCATTCGATCGTTTTGTCGAAGCTATACCGTCGGCAGCTTAATGCGAAGTGACGTAACAACAATAAAAGTCTCTTGCAAAATCGCGTGTAAACGGGGTAGAAAGAAACATAACGAATTGCTCGATGACGAGCGATGAAACTCACGTGTCTCTCTCGACTCGCCATTTTATGAAGCACGTGTGTACGCCAACGCGATTCGACCAACGCCCCGTACACTCATATACAGGTAGATATTTGTCTAATGCAACATTATCCTGTTGTCATAAGGGCATCCGGTACAGTGGAGTCGGTTCCGATGATAATTACGCTGGGGACCTTTTAAATCTCGTAATTGCGAAACTTACTGACGACCTCGTTGGACTCCTGATAAAACGGGACGCCCGGATGGCCCGAACGGTAGTAGAGATTCGTGGCACCACCCTCCGAAGCTCTCCTGTGCGCATTTGTAGAGTGACCTTTGAGGTGAGCCGGTGAACCACCTGCCTCTTCGGTCGTATCTGGCAGCATTCTGTCCTTTGTCTTCGGCGTGCTCCAATGCATGGTCTGTGAACAGAAGAAGACCCGGTTAACTTTACAGGATGTATTTAACATAGAACGTGAAATTAACGGCCTTTGGACCCTTATTGCTGCTATAAAGTACTCTTATTTTCAGTGAGAGAAAATTTATCCGAAATTGATAAAACAACCTACAATACGAAGAAGAAGCGCTCAAGAAGAAATGTAGTGACTAGAGATTCGTATAAATTTGCTTCTTCTGCTACATACATCGAGATAAATTACCACTATCGATGTAATACATAGTCAAAATACGTCGAAGATCCTCTTTTGATGCATCTTCATTAATATAAACAGCTATTTAATATAATTTGCGACTTTTCCGTATCTCGAACGAGAAATTTTATAACAGGCGTTTAAAGTTACGAATTTGCGAAAGAGAATCGTCGACACGTTTCACAAGCTCCATTAAGCATGACTGACGGCATGTAAAAAAACTGACTTTTTTCTACGTGTATTAAACAAAGAATAAATTACACTGTAATAAATTGTTGTCCAAAATGGACAAGAGCTGCATCAATTATTGCGTCTCACCTGCTGCACATGCTCCTTCATGCCGACCCATTGTTTGTAACTGATCTTGATACCACTATTTCGCCATTTGTCGTAATTGATCCTCTTTTCAGGATCGCATAGAACCTCTTTTGCGCACTACGATATAAACAAAACATCAAAGTTTTTTCTCTCTGTATGCTTAAAGTGAAATTGACCACAAATTAATAATATTAATTAACTGTTGCCTACGTAAGAGGCATACCTTTAGTTGTTGAAATTTCTTTTCGGCCTCCTTGTCACCGTCGTTCTTATCCGGATGATACTGAAGAGCTAATACCTTATATTCCGCCGTAATCTGCTCGACCTGATTTTTAAAATTAAATAAAAACCATCTACAACATCATTTGATTGCGAGAATGGAGATTAATTTATTTTTACTTCGGGATTATGCATTTTCCCGTTATTCTCTGTTTTATTTTGATTTAAATACGCATTGTACAATTAAATGTTAAATCGGAGAGGTGCAAAATGTATTAAATTTATTAAACTAAAACCCCGAATCGCTTTTTATAATGAGATGATTTTATAGAGAATAAACTTTCAACTTTAACTACAAACGTTAAACTTTTACGAAGAAAGAACATGCCATAATTTCGATATTTTAAATCTAATCATTTTCACTATAATATTTTGTTATTTAATTGATTTGTAAATACACGGATTGTCTGGATATTTCCGCAGACAGAACATCACGTCCATAGTATCTTGCCGATGAAAACGATATGTCATTAACACGCTAATGCGATATATCGACCGGGGATGGAATTCTTATCAAAAATTCTCGTCCGAGATAACAAAACGTAAACTGAAGAGTTGAAAGGCAAATGACCCTTCCATCGTGTATCTCTATTGAACTTTTTGATATTTACTTACGTATAGCTGATAAAGAATGCACAATCAAATAAATATTGTATTGAAATTTACAATCCGTTTTAAATACGCTCGGATTATATTATCGCAACGAATACGATTTTCTCGTGGACCACCAACGTTCCGTTGTAATTTGTTGGAAAAAACGACGTATAAAACAACGAAGGCGTTTAAACGTATCAGAACAATCTCACGCTCGATGTGACACGAAGATGTGATTTGATTTCAGCACGAATATTGTTGTGCATAACTTTAGCATACCGTAAACTAGGAGCAGATGAGACTACACCTAATTGTGTCGATCGAGAATTCAATTAATGGAGAGTTTAAATTGCAGTTTCCTTCTGGGATCTAATTATTACAGAAGCAACTCGACGTTTAATTTAATTAACACAGTACGGATGTAGAAAATTAGTTTCGTATATGTATATCGTTAAAGGTCGCGATAAACGCGTTAAGACAATTAAAATTTTCACAGATTACTATTTATAAATTTTATATTTTAATGATATTAGAGTTTGATAAATCAAGCTGTAATGGCATTTGTGATATAATATGTAGATAAAATATATAACAGTTATAATTAAAAATTAAATTACTAATAAATAAATTAATAAATAAGTAAATTGAATAACTGTTGCACAACAGTGTTTAACAATATTATAAATTAAAATTAATTATTAAATTGACTTTTTAATCTAGTGAGTTAATTACAAAATTGGGTTAATTACTAAATCATTTAACGATATTTCTCTAAACATACAATCTTTACGTTTCCCTTTATTACATATCATATCAACTTTAATAGATAGTATCTGACTTTTACCTTGTAAATACAATTTTCGCGATGGATTCGTTTTTCAATACGAACATTTCGAGCATAAAAGCTTGATCGGGCGACGCCTACATTACGTGTACAATTTGATCGACAGAAGTAATAACGCGTTCATTTCATAATGAATTAAGAAATGGAAATTATCTTCGGCTCTCTATTTAAAAAACATTTCAACTAAAATGATAGTTCTTCGAATAATAGTCCGAATGCACTAATATTGACGGATGCTTAATTTAAGTTAAGATAATTAATTTAAACTAACTTTTCTGTGTGGGTAGGAGTGTACATAAGGAAAAAATAAACCGACATAATTTATTTGAGTCAATTATCCAAAAATTTGCGAAGTAACGTGGCCTATATAGGTCAAAAGCGAATATATCTCGCGAGACAACAAACCGCTCCACAAAATGCGCAGATTTAATTCGTGATTGATCTAACAGAATTAACAGGGGGGGGTACAAAATACTTTCAACCCTTTCGAGGTTTGATTTCGCATTTCTGTCACACATTGAGTGACTCTCTGTTTTTTAGATTTTACTTTTGTAATATCATGAACATGTATCGGATGTCAACACGACATGAAATTCAAATGCTATACACTATCGCAGTCATTCAGCGATCAGTCCATAGCGGGAACACACAGATTTCAGTTTATAAGGCGCAATAAAAAATTCGCTTCGACGTGCTAAATCTCACCGTGGAAGACTCGTCGCAGGATAACAGAGCGTAATAGTCCTCCTCCTCGCTGGGCGAGTAATTGATGGCGTCCTCGACACTCATTTCGACGACTCCTTCCGAAACCGCTCTTGGCGCTCCCTTCCCACCCTGTTCCTTCAGGAATCCCACGAAGGCGTCTATAGAGAAAGATCGCAGCCGCTACCTGGACTCCTCGTCGGAGATCTCTCGTCGCTCTTTAAACTCGGTCGGTCGAGATACCTGTCACACCTGTTGCAAGAGCGAGCGGGCTAGTCTGTAAGCGTCGCTGTCGCGTCGTCGACTACCACGGGCGCCAAAGTGAACCGAGTAAGGGGAAAACCGTGTCGCAGACCCGGAAAGACCCGATTCCCGGGGAATACCGCGCGACTGCGTACTCGCCATCCCGAGCCGGCACCCTCTTCACAAAACGCGCAATTCGCACCATTGCGCAGTTGCGGCTCGCAATTCACCCTCGTCTCGTAAAGGGACTAAATCTCCCTTAGGATTTCAATGTAATTCATTGTTCTCCAAAATTCACGTACCGCTCCTTGGGCCGAAAATACTGTTGAATTGAATTTAAAGCGACCCTTTTCGAGGCCGAGTCTTCCAGTCGCAAGGATTATACGGAGTTATGACATCGGGACGCGAGATTATCGCGAGAAATTGCACGGAATCTCTTTTCCGATGTATATCGAAATAAAGGAGGTTTCTTGTATCGTGTACGTTACTCGTTTCTTCTAACTAGACTAGACCAGACCCGAAGGATATAAAGCAAAACTCATTTTCCTCTCGATATTGAGTTAAGAATGCGATATAATTGTGCACCTGCACCACACACCTAGTTGTCCGGTGAAGGATCATTTCGCGAGCAAATGCATAAATTTAAAAAAATTATTACGAGCGCTACAGACATATACAATTACAGTTACCATTGTGTCATTCTTCATCGAAAATCTTTGAAATTTTAAGAAGCATTTTTTCCAGTACATGAATTATCAGAAAATTTGTTTTTTAGCGATTTATCGTGAACTGTAATACCACGCTATCATTACGTCGTGAAAGTGATCATGACATTGATATTGGCAGAGAGGGGCTTGGAGGAAACTTAAACCTACTTAATATACACGCCAGTAGAGGAACGTGTAGTATAAGAGAGAAATTGATTAATAACACAGGACCACAGAATAAAAAAAGTATTTTGTTCCGGACGGAAGATCAAGGCTGCGTTCGGAAACATCACCCGAGTGCCCCCATGTAGCATTTTATCCTTGTTGTTCACCGAATGTTAAACAAGGATAAAATGACACTTGAGATACCTCGGGTGATATTTCCGAACGCAGCCCAATTGTTTCCTATA
>NJRQ01000354.1:90556-108598 GCA_003063805.1 Aphaenogaster ashmeadi | reverse complement strand
TAACAGGGTCCAAAATCACATAATTCACAAATTAAAATAACGCAGATTATAAATTCCTATCTACGTAGAACCACAATCATAAACTGTAAACCAACCAAACCAAACGAAACGACGGAACACAATTTATTGCGAATCCTAGTCGTTAAAACGACTGATGGAAAACTACATTCAAGCGATTTTTGCCCGAGAGATAAAATCGTGAGAATGACTGTTTGGAAATGAAAGAACACAATTTATTGCGTACTGTAATTGTTAACGACTAATGGGAAACTGCTTAGAATAAATTTTCGCCAAGGAATAGTCGTAAAAACCAAACGCCCAAGTAATGTTCATTACAAACATTAGTAGTGAAAACAAGTGAAAAACTGCTACGGATAAATTTTGGCTTGGATGATAGTTGTGATGATGACTCTTTCAAAAGACGAATCGAAATTAAGTGAAAATGGTCATGGGTTTTAGTTTAGTCATGGCTTTTTCTGACTTACAGGTTTTGATATTAAATTTTATAGGTTTTAGGTTTGGGGTTTATGGGTTGAGGGTTCAAGGGACCTGGTTTGGTTGGTTTACAGTTCATGATTGTGATTCTACGTAGACAGGAATTTATAATCTGCGTTATTTTTATTTGCGATGTGAATAATGTGATTTTGGACCCTCTTACCATGTGTATCTCATAAATGTGACGTGATACGAATTTTCGGGAAACGGATTCTGTTTCAGCACTTCAAAATATGTAGGAAACAGTTGGTCTTCCTTCCGGAACAAATTACTTTTTTTATTCTGTGGTGCTGTGTAATTTTCCCGTTTCCATTTCCAAAGCGAGAGTTGAAGCTGTACCAAAATCAGAAAACTACATTCGTGTATGCATATTGTTCAAGCATATTTTAAATATCGAATCAACTCGGCACAAAACGCGCTTATCAATGCCTGTCAATGAATGATGCTGATAGCATAACGATCCATGCATACGCTCTTACGTAAGCATACTTATCGCCGAGATTCTTGACGCGTTGAAATCGCATTCGAGGCTAACGGCTGTCGGTTTTCTGCGGAATCGTTCCCTCCTTCGAGAAACCACGCGTGAAAACCGTGATGGAGCACTTACGAGCAACGAAGACCAGTCCCGACGATCCTCCGCAGCGAGACTGCAGCAACGTGTCGCTTCGGAATATGCGGCCGTACTTGTCGCAAAGAGCACCATGAGACATTGAGCCCCACGTCCCGGCCGCAAGACTCCGGAGACTCGCGGCTTTCACTCGCGGTTAAACAACCTTGAACCTCTTTTATATATCGCGACTTTACCGACTGTGGAAGCGAGATTAATGCCACACATTCTCCGGTATTTTCCATTTTCCCGTATTTCTGATTAGGAACAAATTGTTTATTGAATTTTGTCGAGCGCGATCGACCCAGTGATCCTGTATCACGTCCTGTATCTCATTACTCTGAGTCCTGTGACTTTAATTTCTCGGAGAAAACTATAAGAATGTTAAAAGTTAAGCGTGACTGCTGTCTGATAGATTCGTCATCGAAAGAGATTTGATTTGCGAGACAACGCTAAGCACGAATGTTTGTCGTGCCTGGAGTGACGCGGAAACTCGATTGGAAATTCAAATCTTCCGAAGAATTACGAGAAGAGACGATAGGGAGAGAGACACGTCGAAACGTGAATGAATGTACGGATCAATTATGCATTCCTCTTGGTTCTGCGTGGAGACGACAGAACAGTGATCGCCGGCACTTTCATTTGCAACTACTGACGCCACTGTTTCAACTCTCTGGCGCACCCTCTATAAGCAACGATATAAATAATAGAGTTATATAATTTTACATACGCACAAATAAAATAATGAAAGTTTTATATATAATGTTTATTTTGACATTTATTTATTATTAATAAATGTTTCCTTGCATGGAGTGAATATTTATTCATGTATAAATCGAGTTGCTTGCATCAAGTTAAAAAATATAATCTCAAATGTAATTCGTAATAAAATTTGTAATAAATTATTATCGAATCAAAAAGAACGACCTAACACAACACTAATTATTAAAATGATAAATTTAAATGTGTTTAATACATTGCAGAAGTATGGATAGTTCTGCGACATTTGTTTCTTGACATGTCGCTTAACATTTATTTCTATTATACTGAATTGTGTATTATCTGTCAATAAAGTTTATATCTCAATTAAAAGATTAATTAGTACACAGTCTACATTTCTTTCAATAAAAATCCCACAGTGATTCTTGTACAAAATATCAGTCGTTTAAAATCAACCATTGAGATGTTACAAATACTTTTGTAATTTACTGTGAATTCGCAGAAATAGGCCATGCCCTGAAAATTCACTAAGTGCACCGCGAGCATGTCACGTGAAAAAGGAACGAAGAATATGAATGTCGGTGTAGCAGCAGCATTCAATAGTTTATCGTGAAGAGATATATGGCCATTTGGCCGACACGTGTCAGACACATCATACATACCTAAAGTTTCTCGCAAGTAAAACGGTCAACTTTGGAAAAAATGTTTTTTGCCAATCTACATTTTCCTTCAATTTTTCTGCGACAAAATAAAAATATTCCCTGATAAAATGGCAAAATATTGCTAACAAGGAAATACATGTCGATTAAAGAGAAACTGCATTTTCTTTATCTCAAGTATTTCGAGATTTGCTTCGACGAGCATGAGCTATATTAGAGTTTGACTCTTGCTGGTAGAAGATCGCAGTAATTGCGGAATTAATTTCCGGCATTATGAATATCGTTAATGTGATCAGACCCGATCAAAACGTTGCACCACGTGTTTCTTTCGTCGCGGTTAAATCGAGCAATCACTGACTGTCGGTGAGTTACGGTACGGTAATCACTCAAAGGGTTTTACGAGACACGGCTGGGAGAAACGTGTCGAAAGGGTCGGACCCTTTCACCGCTCAAGGAGATGCGTACGCTTTCCGAGGGCAGGAAATACATGCTCCGCTCGGCTTCCGCACGCATATGCGTGACAGACACGCAAGCGTGCGCGCGTGGCGCTATTCTTACCTCAACAGAAATTAAAGTAAGCAGGTATACGAGGTATACGCGTGTATGTACATTTTAGTTATCACAGAAATATTCATGTTCCCTTCCAACTGTTAAGTGCGAAACGATAGTATCTTTTAAGAGAAATGTTACGGAATCCTTATCGAAAGAAGAAACGAAATCTTGTACGAGTTGTATAGGAGAAGCGCACATTAATCAATCTTTCTTTATCCTGGATCGTCTCAGTTGTTATTTTCCTTTTTCTTAAATATTAAAAAAAAAATAAAAGATTAATTTTTTATATGTTATGTCGGGACTCTAAATTTCGCTTTCGTTCCACTATAGTCCCTTTGGTAGATCTATATAGCAAAATAGACCTAACGAATAAACAGCATGTATACAGACTGCAAGAACGTGGTGGATTTTTCTTACAAATACGAGAGAAAAACTCACGCGAGGGTCAAGAAGAACGCACGTGAGTCCGTTTTTCTTTACCTCGAGCCGTCCTTCGACGTCTCAGCTTCGCCGTCCTTGTCTATCCCGAAATAACGTTTCGTACGAAGCATACATGGGCGTTTCTTCGTGCCACTGCCAGATGCGTGGGTGGTGGCAGTGAAGAAGAGAAGGAGAACGTGAAGCGAGCGAGCGAGCGAGCGAGCGAGCAATCATATGGTAGCGCCGACGATGGGGCTCCCTCCTGGTCTGGCTTGTCAGTGCTTCATGAAGTGTTGCGCCGTACCCGTGGACGATCCCTGACCGAGCATGACCCTGACGGAGTCGAAACCTTCTGATCTCTAAGTGATAACTGGAAAGTCCCAAAAAAAGCTACGTGGTCTCTTTCCAGTGAGCTCCTCTTCGCGATATGGATACGGCAGAGGTGATAACAATGATGCCCGAAGCAGAAGAGAAAAAAGAAGAGAAAACTATTATCTTAATGTTTCTATCTTAATTGTTTCGTGATCGAGTGGAACAGCACAATCGATCGTGGTGACCGATGATTGTCATCGATGATCTCGTGAATTGCAATTGACTATGTTGATTAAGTGTCAAACGCACATAAATGCGTCAAATGACCTTGATAAACGGCATCTACAGTACTCTTACATTAATTCTTGTGCAATGAAAAACACTTGAAGCTGTCCTGACGCTGATCACCGATCATCTTAGCACATGAAATAATTTGTGTATATCGAAGCCGTCTTTTTTACTCTGATCAATGAATAAAACTGACTTAAATCTGCAACCTTCGTAAAGAAATATTTTTTAAATACAAGAATGTGTTAAAGAATATTGAAGTCCTGAATAGGTACAAAGATACTTGAATAGTACAAAAAGATGCTTGAAGTAATCACAGATTATAAAACATCAATGAGCTGTGCGAAGAAGATTATGGATATATTATGGACTATGTGCAATTCAGGAAAAAAAGAAGAAAAACAAGAAGAAGCAAATCAGAACTGGCAATCTTTCACGAAAGATACATTCACGTTTATTCGGTAGTGTCAAAATGACGTTGCTTAGAGTTCATTATAAATATCTTCTCTTTCAAATATCGTCTCTTAAGGATCATCTCAAGCGAATTATAGAGCGGACAGAAATTGAATAATGAAAGGCTGTATTAACGGTGAAATACTGAAGGTGAGTTCGCACATGCCGCGTGATAAATCGATTAGACTTATATTTGCATATTCGTAGTCTCCGGCGTACTATGCGAAATTGACTTACGTCGGAGGAGTAAATTTGTCCCTCGAAAATTCCACTTTTGTACCGACCACTTCCACTTTACATTTCAGCAATGAATATTTTTAGGACGGCTTATATATATATATAAACGGATATTCCATTAGCGATATATAAAGCAATCTGCATATAGCATATTTGATAAATCGATGCACGTTTTAATATATGCATAGATATAGCATATATTAAAACGTGCCTCTTCTATCTCTTTTATTATTTTTTATTTAATATTAATTTAGCGATGTACTGTGATTAACAAGAGATTTCAGATCAGTTTGCTTAGTGTGTAATATAATTTTATAAAATTAAAAATATCTCTCTCAATAGGTATTTTAATGAAATAAAATTAAGAAAGAGATCGTAAATCTCTCCCCCCCCTCTCTCTCTCTCTCTCTCGAATTACTCTAAATAAAAATCCTCTTCCAAAAATTGTAAACTAAAAGTATACATTTCTTAAATCTACAGAAATCCTCTTCTTCTATCTGTCTATATACAATTCCTTTCTTATCTTTTCTACATTCCAGTCTTTCTTATCTACCAGGCACAGATTATCAGAAAAAATCTCACGATATCAAGTTAATTCTTCTTTTCCTTAAAAAGTTACAAATTGGAGAACTAACGATAAAGACGGGATGAATCAGAGGTGTAAAAAATAACCAAAGGAGGCGTCGAGTCGTTTTTCCAAGCAAGATCCCCTCGATTACGCTCGCGCTAAGCCGCGTCTTTATGGTCTCGAACAACGCGCTACATTCTGGATATAGCGTGTGCCGCACATATGCGCGTTTACAGGGGCACGTGCACATCGCCGGATACAGGCTTCTTTTTATCGGACCATGCGTCGCTGCAGGTGCAGATGCAGGGCGCGACGCAGCGCAACGTGCTTCGCGACGGTCGCAGGAACAGGTCTCTATTAATAGCAACGAATGTGCGTGATTTGTTCGGGAAACCGCGTTTAACTTTAGAAGCGATACTATTTGAACTTCTGCAAAATATGACGAACCTTCGACATTTTCAAGAATTTTGTGAGTCAAGCGAACGGGATGCAACGCGTAATTTCGGAGATGCGAAATTATTCGCGGTATTTGCGCGAGATGATCGATAAAGAAAAATAGAAATAAAAAACATTGTCGCGCTTAATAGATTATTTATTTGCGAGATACGTCATTATTTGCACACGTAGCAATCATTAATTTTATATATTACTTCCGTTTCAATTATCTCTTTCAAAACAAACAGGCTATAAAAAACAATTAATTGTATCTTCTGGTGGCAACTTATGAGTTTATAATTTTTATAAACTTTTTTATAATTGTCTTCCCGAAATATAATAAATAAATTTTTAATATAGCTTCACATCTCTTTTATCCCAATATTAAACTTAAAAATTTATATGTTTGGAATAATTAATGTTTTAATAATGGTTTCTCCCATACTACAAATTAATATTTAATTCTATTAAAAACAAATGTTAAAAATTTTCATTTTTTTTAATTTATAGAGATGTAATGAAAAAATTATTAACTTTATCTTAAAAAAAATTATATCATGCTAATTCAAGATTGTGTATATTAATATATACTCATAATATCGCATGTTTCATTTCTTCAGACGCAGAATTCGGCAAAAAGAGTATATCCGAACATTCGACTTTTCATGGGTACAATCACCTTATTTCCCTCTCTTTCAATCTCTTGCTACCCTTCTCTCTCTCTCTCTTTCTCCCTCCCTCCCTCCCTCCCTCTCTCTCTCACTCACTCTTTCTATTTATCTCTACCTCTACCAAGGCACACGTTCTGCCTCTCCGGCCGTACGAAAATAGTAACCGTTGCGGCAACTATGAGGGCAGAAAATTGTCGTTGCATCGCGTATTTGTTGAACTAAATTCGAGGAAATGCACAGATTCCCGGCTAATATCATCAGTCATAGTCACGTGTAACGACAAAAATAATTGTTATATAAATCTGATAGAAAACGCATAGAAAATTAAACTACAATTTTGCATGAAAATAAGTTCCGTATGTACGCATATTAAAGATATCGAAACCGTATTACGAATTGTCTAGAGTTTGGACGAAATAACTATGTCGGGTAAAAAGATAGATTGCGCTTGATAGATAGGATTTCAATTATTATGACATGCTTGCGCATGGGAAGAAATCTTTTCATAAAGGAGAGATTTCCTCGTAAAGCAACTTGATAGGTATCATTGTGCTGATAATAGCGGCGGATGCGAGATACGCGGAGGACAACGTGATAATGTCGCGTGCATATAACACGTGAATGAATCGCATTTGCACTCGACCCCCATTTCTTCGTTCTCCACCCCCTTCTGCGCTCAAGTAAAAACGGGTCGTGTTCCCCGTGCGCGCGATGCGCGCCTCTCTCCATGCTAAATATAATATTTGCGTGTATTTTCAGCGATGAATGAAAGTGTCCGACAGACACTTGCACTTTCCCGCGTGCGATTTTCTGAATCAGGAGAGAAAGGTTCGCGATCGCGGTAACAGACTCTTTCAACGAAATTTCAGCAAGAATGTTCAGTAGCAGGCGGGATCAAACGCGCGGAAAATATACGATTCTGTACCCAAAAAGCAGAAGAATCTAAAAATTCAGTTTTTTAGGAGAAGTCTGCAAAGGAGTTGTACAGCACTATCGATTTGCAATCAATATTTTCTTCTTTTTTATTAAATTAATTAATGACTACATTATTTCTAATTAAAATAATGAAAATTATCTAGATATCTTCGCGGACCAGTTTTTAATTGTTTGTCAAATAATTTTGTAAATATCTAACATATAAATTTTTAACGCACACTTTTCCGCTTGCCAGATACAGAAATAATTATGTACACGGAGAAAATTTTATATTAAAAATTACTATGTATGGCAGTAGCCGTGGACCATGCTGAAATTATAAAAATTTTTACTATGTTTTCACAAAAGAGTTTAATAATTATTAATATAATAACATAGTAAAATTTTTTATAATTCCAGCAATGGTCCACGGCTACTGCCATACATAGGGGGTTTTCCAGCAAGCGACACAAGTCGACACAAGTATCGTTTTATCTTTGTTACTCATTGCCAAAAAAGAAAGATAGAACGATGCTTGTGTCGATTTGTGTCGCTTGCTGGAAAACCCCCATAGTAATTTTTAATATAAAATTTCCTCCGTGTAATAATAATATAAGAACAAACTATAATATATGTATTTTGTATTGCAGGTATTCTTGGCATTCAACTGAGCCCTTTTACGGAGAAAATCATCATGGCAGTCGGTGAGTTTTATTCTTTCCCGGTGCAATCGCAGCGGAGATCGCAGAGATCGCATACAGATTTCAAAGACGCGTTCGGCACGCGGGGCACGTCGTTCACGCATAATCGCTCGTCCCTCACATCTTTCATTTTCACTCACGGACAAGCAGTAGCCTACTCACAATACATTTGTTGATCGAAATCGCGAATGTAATTCGCAATGCAATTTGGCGCATTTTTACCGAATTTAAATTTACAAAACATAAGCAACAATATAATTTGAGTATTTCTCCGCTCTTCATGCCGGATATGTGTGTGTGAGAAGCTTTTTCAACTAATAAAATTAAAAATAATTTATATCTTTGTATTTATACCTTTGTATTTTTTAGATGCTTTTCTTAAAGTTTTGAGGTGTACTTAGCTTACGTACATAGAGAAAAAAGAATTTGCTAGCCCAGCATCGATTAATAGTCCTAAAGTATCGAAAGATAACGAATGATGCGAATAATGAATAATGTGAATAATGGATAAAATAGCAAGCTACCCAGTCGACACAGTAATGTAACTAATATGTAACATCTATATAAACTAAATCACGCTTTATATAACGTGAAGGTAATTTTTACGTTCTCGTTATATAAAAATTTCGCCCTTATTCAAAAGTACAAGTAATGATATACAATATGTCGTAGCCAGATTATTAAATCCGTCTTTTTATAAAACGTCTAGGCGTTTTATAAAGTGCGACCATATTCTCAAATGGTTAAAAATGAAATATTTTACAATCTGACTAAGAATTTTAGTTTTTTTATAAAACGCTAACAAGCGACCCGCCACATTGTCAAACGCGACGACTTGTACATCGTTTTAGATTCTGGCTGGTTCAATTTAGTCATTTTATGAACTGTCTTTGTAGAACAGCCATTTATAAAAAATTAATAGGTGATTATGTGTATTTCATTATGTGATTATGCCCAGATGTTGTTTTATCAATAAAAAGTGCTTTTATAGCGGGGTGCAGGGGGGGGGGGCGAAGCCTCATTAGTTTATGTAAAAGAAAACAGTAAAATTACACAACTGTAACATAACTGTTATGATATATTCGTTATGTTTTTTACGTTATTTTCTAGTTATATAGCAGCAACTGAATGTGTCGACTGAAGCAGTTATGTAAAAGAAGACAGAAAAATTACACAACTGTAACATAACTGTTATGACGTATTCGTTATGTAATTTGTTATTTTCTAGTTACATAGCAGCTACTGAATGTGTCGACTGGGTAGATAAATTTATTCGGGTAATGCTCATCCTTGTCGGGCTCACAAATCGAGGTGGTGCATTTCCGGCGCAGCTACCGCGTATTCCTGCCGGTTCACCGGGTGGGGGGACAATGCAACGTCCGGTCCGGTGTATCCCCCCACCGTGGCCAAACTGAGTGGTCGTAGCAAAGGCTCGTTCATGGTGTCCCATGAACGTAACACGGCTTCCACAGTCACAGGTGGACTCGCTATTAGTTTAGTCGCGGCTATAGCACAACCTCGGGCGGTGATAAGAGCAAATGTCACTTCGAATGACGTTTCTCAGATTAGACGAGTGCCTCCTCCGCAATCACGTGCGCGATGCCGACGTCACAGCGGTGCATAGATCGTGTTGAAAAAAATACGCGGACGGCATTCAATATCTAGATCTTCATCTAGATTCTGACTCGGTGAGAGTGGATCGAAGATCAAACTCGGCAATTCAATAAGACATTAAAGAGTGCTACATTTAGACTAATTAATTAATTATTTCAACTAATTAGTTATTCCATTGGTGGTTTAAACGCGGTAAGAGTGATCGAAGAACGTCCACTTCAATTATCAACTATATAGAACACAACATAGAACACAAATCCTCGTATTAATTATACAAGTTAATGATGGATATCCTATGGGGATTCGCGCAATCTCGTGTCTTTTACAACGCCGATTTGTCGCGAAGTAGCGACACGTACGAAGATCACATTACGACAACGATCTAATAATTTCTCGTATCCCGCCGAAGAAGAGGGTATCCAGTGAGTGAGTTAAGCTCGTGACCCGGATCCGTTCGATACGTATGTTTACAGATAATCCGTCGTACTTCTCGCTATCCGGCGGGTCATCGTCGCCGACGAAAGGGCCGACGTCGCCATCCCCGACGTCGCCCAGGGGGTTCTCCGCCTTATTTCGTCGGAGGGCCTGCAAGATGGGCGCGGCGACTTCGTCCCAGGGTGGCGTCCTGATCTCGGAATCCACGTCTAGCGTGCTGACGCACCACGAGGGTCGCGGCAACGCGTCAGGTACATCGACACCGTCGACTCCGACGGAAGAACGCGTCCCGATGCTGCCGCGGAACGGTGCCATTCATCCCGGATGCGGCAAGAGGAGGAGCTTCCGCAATCTCTTTCGGTCCGTAAGCGCGAACACGGAACATTCATCAGAGAGAACTGAGAAGTTTCTCAAAGGCGACCCGAGGCCATCCGACGTTGCACCGCCGTCGCCGTACTTACCCCACAGGTAAAAGTCGTTTCTTTTTTCCACAAATATCAAAACGCATAAGGTAAACGTCCCAGTGACCGGACATGAACTTATATCCGGACACACTTACATAAAAACTTATTATTATTAATCTCAAATGCTTCTATGTAATTTTTAAATGTTTAAAGATTATAATTAAATTTTAATAAAAACAAAAATTATAATAAAAAAAGCATTTGAGATTAATAATAATAAGTTTTTGTGTAAGTGTCCGGATATAGGTTCATGTCCGATCACTGGGACGTTTACCTTAATTCAGATTAATTTAATTTATTTAGCTACTTGCGTTTCAATTCGGTTAAGCGTGTCTTGTTATTAGGAATATAATAATATTATAGATTGTCTTGTCGACGTAGGTCGCATTCGCACTCCGAGAGGGATCGGCGTCAACCTGGCCGAACTAGAAGAGTGCTGAAATCTGCCAGCGAACTTCTATCCAATGATATGGTCTATTGCGGTCTGGCGGGTAATTCCAAGGAACATAACGGCGACGATGATAATAGCAACGACGATGACGATTCCGCAGAAGTATTCTTCGGTGTAGACGATGCCAGGTTAATAAGTTTATTGTATCTTTTTGAGAGAAGAACATTGTTATTTATCAATTTTAAGCTGTACATCTTTGTAATTAAGCTCCAAGTTTTATTCATTACACTTACAGTTTCACTACCGAATAATCTGCCGTTAAAAAATAATTTATGAAAAATGGAACATTCTGTATACGCTAAATATGGTCAGTAAGGATGTTTAAAGTAGAAAAGCTATGAAATAATGGGAAATCTTTTCCAGATATTACAACGTTTCCTCCACTCTTCCCACGACTGCCAGCCGAAGAAGGCACTCGATCGGCACTTTTCTCGGAAAAGAAACAGGCGCGTCTGGTAATATCGTTGCTCCTGGACGACAAACGGGGGGATCCAGAAATCCATTGGAAGCAAATACAGTGACAGTTTCAGTACCGCTCGACGATATCGATGGCGTGCATTGCAACGAGGGCAAACAACCGTCTGGCAACAAGACCAAGCGAAGAAGACACAAGAGCTCGTCCAATAAAGGTAAGTACCGAGTGGCATAGATCTCGATGAGTCTTCATTATGCGCTCGTGAAGCTATCGTTAAACCTCGCTATTGAACAAGATACATGTTGACAATTATTTATCGACTGTCAGGATCACAATTAGGAATGGAAACAAGTTTAATACGAATCCGAATCAATTCCAATTCTAATTCAGATTTCACTTGAAAAAGCACTATTTTTGTTTCTGCAAGCGCTCATAAAAAGTTCGAAGCTATCTTTTGTAGGCTCGAGTCTACATGGAGAAGTGAGTCTACCTGTGGGATACTCGATTCTATATTTAGTCCTAATATTGTGTCGTAATTCTGGTTTTTTGATTAGTAATCTCCTATCTAGTAATCAAATAAGTTTCTCCTAGCTCTTCTTCGATCGAAGACGCCCTTTCGTATTTAAATCTTGAAGTGGCGCAGAATCGCTGAGAGAGAATCACCAAGTTGTGCGAGTCGCACGAATCCTTATTCTATCATGAACATTGATTATCATTTCTATGAGAATAGCGCACTCGATTGGAGAGTTCTCGCATTCCCACGTCTCGTTTGTCGCACGCCCGCATGAAGCGCGAATCACGCCTGCTATGTTATAAAAGTCAGAGCAATGCGACACAATTTCGATCGTTTCATTGTATCGATTGTTCTCCAATTTCTATTCATATATGACACTTTCGGATCACTCTTGCTTTAATTACGGCGCTGTGAAGTGACAATTGTAGACAGTGTTGTATTTATTGGATGGCTTTTATGAGAAAAGGGCTAAGTGCCTCTATATGAAAAGTGTAAAATTGTCTTTATTGCATTTAAATTGATTCATTAATCAATTTTAATTTTTAGTTGAGATTAAGCATATCAAACCTCTCTCTTATTGATGAGAAAGTTAATATTATGAAAAATATTTTTTTAGCCAGGAATCGGTAACGTGCTTAATGTAACACAAAAATGATCAATAAAGTCAATTTTATGATAAGAGGTTTAGAGGCAATCTCTGTGTGTTTCCTGACTGTGTAATTAATTCTTGAAAAGTTTTCCTTATAAAAGAGAATATTCTCTGTCATAAAAATAATTTGCAGCTTAATGAACTATAAATCTATATATATATATATATATATATATATATATATATATATATATATATTATATATATTTATACTTATATAAATTTTCTAATTGTATTTAAAGAATCTGAAGAACATATTATCTCGGCGATAATGATAATGTTATTAATAATTGAACGATACGTATTTTATCTAAGGACAGATATCGTACACGCGATGTTATTGTAAATAACTTTATTAGTTAATTCAGCTTGCCTCTAAAATTCAAATTGAAGTTAACATAAATAGCCTATAAAGGATGTCCGGCGATCTCGCGATCACGTAACGGATAAAATCCGGGACCGGTCCGACAGATGAACGCGCACGTAAGTCGGATGAAATCCGCTCCGGAAGTTCACAACCTTTAGTATTCGGCGAACAACGTCGTCGTTTTCCATTGGTCGATCGTGTTGGTCGCCACGCGATCGTAAAACTCCGAAATTTACGATGTTACGTGAGCAGTTACATGGTCAGCGAAGAATTTTCCGATGCATGTAAAATTTATTTTTTCTTAATAAAAAATCGAGACCTTAATTTTATAAAAATAACATTATATATAAATTTGTAATAAACAAACGATTGTAAATACGAATCTATTTGCAAATCAAGTTTCTAAATAGCAATCAATCGAAAAAATATTGTTCACTTAAATCCCAATAAACTTAAAACTTTTTCAAAGTTTGATAGCAAAATATGAATAAAGCCTAAATGTGCAAAATATTAAGATATTAAACAAAGCCTAAATAGTGCGATTAACACTATTCTATTGTAAATCTATTAATTTTAGTTCTATTAAGTTTAGTAAAATTTATAATAGTGAGATTTTATATTTCGATTAGCATTGTATAAAGAATATCTATAAATAAAAGCATGAGCTGCTGAGCAGTAGACTTTCTTAATTAAGAAAGTCAAGCGGACGAGGTTGGAGCACATGTGCATTTAACAGCGAAAATATGACCTCAGCCAGCATCCGGCCGCACTTTAATTACAACCGGAAGTGAATCGTAGATATTCACGCAGCAGTCAAAATTAACAATTCCATCTGCGATACCGGCAATAAAATACGTATAAATAATTAAGACAAAATTATATGATAAACATAGTAAACAATATCATCTTCGTTATCTCCATTAATTGACTTCACAACTAGGCCATATCGTTACATCCGGTCGAGAATTTTTTTATGTATCTACTTATGTTCTGTAAACTAAATGTAATTTTTATACTATTCTGAAACGATATAAAGACAATGTAAAAAAATTCTGATTTAATATAAAGAGCAAGGAACTTTTTTATCGCAAGGGAAACAATTAAAATCCACTCTCGCGAAATTGTTTTCACGTCTACTCTCGAAAGTTGCATCGGCAGGCGTTGTGCAATTCCAAGAAATAACATTTTATAGAAACGTCCATCCCAGGGGAGCAACGTGTCCATAAACGCGACTGAGCGTTAATTTGTTCTTCCAATGAATCTGTCGTTTACGATGTGTCGCGGAAGGTGCGGAGGATAGATAACCGAATGTATTTGTGAAGCTTAGATTTGTTTCTGGAATGTGTTTTCACGTGTCTTCCCTTGCAAACGCAGCGTGTCGCTGCCAGCACGAAACGGAAATATCCGTCCATATGTTGACACGAGGTTGCAGGCGGTTGTATTGGCGTACATCCTACAGTCTCATCGAAAGAATACGCTCCCCCATGCCATAAATTCTTCCCTCCTGTCCGGAGGAGAGACCGTTCCAGAAGGAAAATCACATCTTACTTTACAGTTACTTTTGAATGGATATTGGCAAGCGTTATTATTCAATATTATAAAAAAATTTTATGAATTATTCGATCGTCAAAATTGATTTCTTTTAGACATAGTCCCGCACGAGAAGAGATGTTACTTTTTATTTTGTTTTATTTTTTAATGTAGGGTTACTATCTTTTAGCTGTCATCAACAATGCCCATCACCCTATATATTATATGAAAAAACAAAAGTTAATTACGCAATGTCTTTTGCATCGATTTGCGTGAATCTACGGAAACGCGCGTATTTAAAAAGATCAGCTTGTAGTGCGATATCAACAAACTGAGTGCGCCGAGCGATAAACTGAGCTCACATAAATCTACTGAAAGACGGAGGTCAGTAACCGCGGGATTAAGCATTCTGTCTGCATATTCGATTCTATCCTCATATTATTTACCGGTCGTACTTCCTGGTGTTACCCCAGCACAGATCTAGCGCTTCCGGCGCTGACAGTTAGTTTCCGTGAGGCGTCTCGTATCGATCTCCGCGACGCAATAATAAATCAAGCTAGAAGAAGAGTTAAGGCAAAGGCAACTAGCCTTAACTAATGAACCAGAAAATCATAATGTATAATAATTAAGCCAAACGATCTTCATCGGAATGTAAAAGATTAAAAATATATAATGCATATTTTAATGAACAATATCGCGATCTTGAATAGGAGATTCAATGTTTTTCTTTATTTTTTGTTTATTTCGATTTTTAATGTACATGTTAGGGATAATAAAACTGCCGAATAATTTATCTTTGCGGAATTAATCATCATTCATTATTCCTTTCCTCGAGCCACGAGTTCTGAAGTTGTGTTGATTAAGTTGCGTTCGAACATCGCAACAGCATAATTAGTGCAATTAGTGGGCGAGTTTTTGCATATTGAGCCGTATTCCACTTGTATCCACGGGTGCTTCTACTTTGTTCGGATTTTCTGCAGATTATCATGGCGGCAGTCATGCACATCGCCGTTCAAGGAACGACAAAAACATCCGGAAGAAAGGAAGGGATATCCTCGTGCTTCGATATTTACCCGTGCTATAAATGTTTACGCTCCGAGATTTTGTCCAGAAACCGGAGCGAAACGAAGCTTCTGTAAACTGCCTGAAAGCTTGCAACTGCTCATTATTTACGCCTTTCAATCCCGCCTTTCAATATATGGAATATTTTAAGGCTTTTTAAATATTATGACAAAAAAGTGATCAACGAAACACGGGAGGGTAATTTCTTCTGGAAAAATTTTTTATCGTTTTACTAAAAATTTAGAATCCATAAAAATCATGGCATTAAACTTTTTCAAACGTTACATAATATAAACATAAAGAATATAATTTTACCGGTTCAAAACCGATTGCGTGTAACGTGTTTTAGTTCGGAAGAGCAATACCGAAAATCTCTCACGAAAATACACGTCGGTTTTGCTTGATTCGAAACGTCAATTTAGATTCGTGCTCGAAAAGGGATTCGAGAGGCGCGATCGGAGTAGGAACGACCATCAAGTACATAAACGAGCTTTGATTGGTCAATACGCGATGTCCGGTATAACTATGATTTATCCAGCGAACCAAAAGTCGCGTCCGTTTCTCTTCGATAATTTTCACTCGCTTATCGATCCCGCTGATCATCCGCGAATCGACTGAACTTGCGCTTGTCGTCGAACTAGATACGGTATTTGCAAAATGAATCTTCTCTCCGACTCATCGTAACATTTTATAGGTTTTTACTTTTCATTAACTGAAAGAAGAATCAGGCTACAGATATTATTATTATAAATCTATTATTGATACTTTGCATGAAATGTATTATGATTTTTATATCTTTACAAAATAAGAAGGTAGTCGAACTAATAATTCTTAAAAACCAATTCAGTTTTAATCTAATTAATTTTCAGTTTTATAAAAATTTTTATTTTAGAACAATGCCGAGATATAAAGTAAAAATTCACAGAAAATTTCTACGGAGATAACAGAATCTGAATTACTGCTGTAAATAAAGTTTACAAGATGATTTCGATACACTCGGACAAATTAGGAATGTTTCATCTCAACTTTTCGAGATTAACCATCTGCGACGATTTTCTATTACGTCGTCGAAAGTAACAGGGACTAAGAAGCGATATGGATGGAACATATTTATTCTTTGTAACCTAAAATAAGATGCGCATTCCGTTAGACAGAAAGATACTATTTGCTTTAAGAAAAAACATAGCATATTTCGTGACACACACATGATAATTATATCTACAAATCATACTCTTATGAAAGACTTCTCGCTTTTTCCAAAAAAAAGAAAGAAGAAACAAGACTTTAAAATTTCTTTCTTAAAATAAAAAAACATTGATTAATTTAACGCCAATTTTTTCTTAGCAAAAATATTGAAAGAAATGGATAATCTCTAAGTTACAAGAAATTACTTTTTTAAAGACAAAAACAATATTTCTTAAATTCTTCACGGGTGCATTATTTATGTTTTTATAACTATGTTATTATAATAATTTTCTGTTTGTACAGGGATAAATCTGAAAAGATTATCTATAGAAACAAGATATATGTCTGAATCATTCTGGCGCCGGATATATCTAGCTTATAGGAATTTTGAGAAAGGATATCTTGTTAGAAGTTCTAATAAGCTTACAGAGATTTAATCTTTCAATAGACTCGGCTATGGTTCAGAACAATGATACAACAGAATCTGAGAAGAATAGCTCATTATCCCTGACTACAAATTTTATTCTTTTTGTTTCGACTTCTATTAACGTGTTTATTAACGTACGTGGTGCATGTACTGTTATTACTGATTCTTTTGTTAAGATTGAGTTTTCATTTAATTTTTATTACTTTTAACTTAGAAATCATCTATTCCTTGATATTTTTTATGAAGAAAAATTTACTTCAAATTGATAAAAAAAACCCGTAGATAAAAAGTGGCTTAGCGAGTCTGGAACACCCTGTACAAATCGCAAATTGTATTCCAACGAAAAAATTTTATCGGTCATTATTCCCCGTAACAGCTAACGATTCTCTTGTCAGTCGAGATTTCCGAGAAAGCGGAGAACCTATAAACGCCGCCGACTTATCATCTTCTCTGTCCCTCCGAGAAATTTATAAACAGCACATATGCTCCGAATGCAACCGTTATATGCACCGTGCTGCGTTGGCGTACATACATAAGCGTTGATTTCTTACCCGCTTTGCATTCCCGCAATATCCGTCGCGTTTCCCGCGACAGAAATATCTTCAGCATTCGTTATTTCTAGGGTCGTCGGGATAAATGCACTCATGAATAGCAGGTTAAAAAATATTATTAGATAACTCGATCTTCTTACTAAATAGCGTTATTTTTGCTGTCCTTTTGACTTGCACGGATCACATATCGTACACGGAAAAAACAATATGATTGCCACAACCACAATAATAGTAACATTTGGTACAGTCACGTCCTGTGGTTGTCACATTCACATTGTTTTGTGTAGTGCATCTATATATGTTTGTCTCAACATTCACTATGTTTGTCTCAACATTCACTATGTT
>NJRQ01000354.1:69168-90331 GCA_003063805.1 Aphaenogaster ashmeadi | reverse complement strand
GGCTGTACCAAATGTTACTATTATTGTGGTTGTGGCAACCTTATCGTTTCTTCCGTGTACTATCGCAGTTACTAATTAATCTGAATTTTTTTTCTCTACAAACGTCGCTTATCCTAGATAACGGATAAGAGAGAGTTCACTTCTCTAGTTTCGTCAGGTTTAGGATGGAACACTGTCCATCCGAATCTCGACTTATCAATGGGCCGTATCCAACGCGATATGCAAGTGCGATAGAGATAGTCTCGAGTGTAAGATACGGGGAACTGCTCTCGTGGACCTCAAGACGATTATTATTCCCTCGTCCGAGGGGCCGAGTGACTCAGCCTCCTCTTCTGATCTGATTAATTGAAGCAGCCTAATTTCTGTATCAAATGCACGACTAGATATGCGGCGCGTATATTATTAGACATAAACGAATTAATATGAAATATTATGGGATTCTATACATCCCATAATATTTCATATTAATATACTATGTCGAAAACAATATTTCGACATAAAATCGACGTCGATTAGACGTCGATCGAGGTGTCATTTCTCACTGGGTATACATGATATATAGTTGTATGTTTTTCTTCAAACAATATATTAAAAGATACATATACAGAATGTCTTAGAATATCTATTCTCTATATGTAAGTTATAGATAAAAATCAATATATATTTGCAAGGGTGAGCACTCAGCAAAAAAAGAATAAAAGTAATGAGTTAATGATAGCCGGAACAGTGAGATGTAGTGAAATAAAATACTTTCCTGTTTTTTTTCGCATAAAAGTATTTGTTTAATTTTATTACAGAAAAAATCGTCGATATGTATATATAAAAGATAAATAATCATTGATTAGAATGATAAACGATTTAGGGCAAAGGGCAGCGAAAATAAAAGATCCGATAAATGACCAGCGTTCTTTAAAAGCCGCGTTGCGCCAGCGGAATTTCGATTCGTTTGTGAATGGGACCCCTGTTTTATGTCTCCGCTTTTAGAAAACTATGAGATCCAGGATAGACAGACGATAAAAGCGTCGAAAGCCTTTCGCGGACGAATATTACTTGAACAGATGAAATCCTTTCCATTTCATTTAATCGTTACTTTTAATTTACTAATTATAAATGAGAGATTTTAATTTTAAACTGTTAAGAATTGTCGATAATATAGCTCCTTGTATAAACTAAACAAAAAGTGGATAAATTAAAAGCAGGATATGAGAGAAATATGATTTATATTCGGCTGCAGGACATGTCTCGGTTGAGACTCTCATATTGCGATAATTACAAAAGTTATAGTTTTATGGTTGTAAAAGGCTTTTTGCTAATTCCGTCGGCATGATAATGATCAACGGATCGCCACGTGGATTCAGAAAATCTCTCACTACGAACGATGCCATCTTAGCGACGCGCCTGCGCCGGGCACGAACGTCGCGATGGTCGGTGCATCCCCGAGAAATATTCGAATGTCCGCTCAGTTCCATCGTGCCTCACGCTAGAGATCGGTTTTACACTCGTCAACTCCCGTATATATATACTCCTCTCTCTTTAATTTCACGACTAAATACCGGCATAATATCGACGAGTTCAATCTCGAACGCAAAGAAATAACACCTCTCTCGCATTTTTGTTAGAAAGTAGCATTTTTAATATTTTTTTTATATCGAAAAATTAAAATTTGAAATCGTTATTATTACGCCAGTTTTGATTTATGTTCTTAACGGGAAAGCGTCTCGACGAATCAATCATGTATTGAGTGGTCGTTTATTTCAACCGCGGATAATACTTCTTTTTAGTGTCTCGTGATGAATGGATGGAGTCGATGAGTGCATAGATCATAGTAGCGAAGTGAAAATGAGGATAAAAGCGGAAGATTATTACGCCAAAAGGAGCGCCGAATACTTCGGTAATTATCTTCCGATATTATCTCATCTTTCTCAGTCACGATGATAAAGTTAAATGCTTAATTAAGGGAAAGAATTTAACAAACTGACCTTTTAGAAATTTCTTTAAAAATAAAAAGCTGATTCGGATATTGCTGTTGCAAGTAAGTGAAAATGAAACCGATGAGATGTGCAGTTACGTACAAATTTTACAAAATATAAATTACACGATTAATATAATATTTATGATAATAAAAATTTGGAATGTATTCTTTCTTCGCGACGTGCACGCGTTTGCATCTTTCACAGATTCTTTATGAAAGCGTCAACCATCGCGTCCCGATGTATCCAATGCAGGATACGTGATATGTTAATGAAATGCAAAACCAACCGCATGTGAGTCGAATACAGATGAGATTGAAGTAGCGTCAGATTTACGTAGATTATTTGACAATTCTTTGTTCAAAAATTACCTTATTGGCACCTTAGCCCCTTTAAATTAAAATAATTATTTATTTATTTATTTACTTTCTCTAATATAAAATTCGTATGTGATAAAGTTTTGTAAATTAAATGAACAATTAAGTTTGTTTATCAGTGTTACACCGTTGAAATTTTTAATCTTAAAAATCCGTAAATTTGATATTGGCTTTTAACTCAAAAAATAGTAATATAAATTATATAATTAATACTAACAAAACTATATATATTAATTTTTAACATCTTTAATTTTTTTCTTCACTAAAAAGCTTTCAGCTTTCAATAATTATTCATACATAGTATGAATTTAATGAAATTAAAAATAATAAATATTCCTATAGAATTCTCTTTACAAAAATAGATTATTCATAAAGTTGATTAGAAATTTTAAAACAATTTAAGATATTTCCTGAATGGATTGTGATATGAAGGACCTATGATGCGACTCATATACTATATTCTGAACAAACACAAATAGTGCAAACGGATTACATTGGCGAAACATAATGAAGATTTAATTCAGTCTATCGCCACAGATTTGGCCCGCGGTTGTATAATACCGTCATTGTTTGACGTAGTCGGCGCAGAAACGGACGATTCGGATGGAGAACTCGGAATTTAACATGCATCATGCGTACAGGAAAAAATTATGGGCATCGCCTAATTCGTCTCGCCGAAGCCGAGCGTGAAAACAATGCGCGCGGGGTGGGGCCACGAAATAAACGGTACGATTTCCTCCCGAGACTGACTTCGAGCAGTCGTACTTCAACATCCGCGGGGTCGTCCTCGTTAGAAGTAGTCCTCGATTAGGAAAGGCAAAGAGCTTGTTCTAAAAGAAATGTTATCGAAGAGCGCGAGAGTCGTACGATCGTCAGCAACTCTCAACCGCGATCGCGAATAGATAGAAGATTGGAATTTAGACTTCTGTTAATCAAACGGGGGGAGTAATAAAAAACGAAGGGGTGGTGCGTGTTCTTCGACAACTCGTCTTCCGAATACAATCGAAAGCGTTCACGAGAGATAATGGCTGATATCTGCGCCAGCCCTCGACTGCGAAGACGAGACCGGCCAAACCTTTTAGATCTTTCTGCGATAAAGTGTAAGTTGAAGAAAGAGAACGTGAATTCTCGGGAATGCGAATTGCGCGAACGCATGTTCGAGTCGTGAAAGAGCGAATCGTGGCGTCTTGGCATAATCTGACGTGCGCCTCTTTGTGAGTGCATTGATCTTTTTGCAGCAATTATCATCATACAGGAGCGACCCGCGACCCACGTGCGTTACAAACCGACTGTATTTCCCGCGATATTATCGCCGCAATTTCTCGTCGTGGTTGTCGGGCACCGCTGACAGTTAACACTAAAGCTACCGACAATTTATATATACCTATTTCTACCGAACCGGATTATATGTATATTAAGAAAAAGTCGTGAAGTCAATTGAGGAAAAGCGATAACATTGAATGCAGAACTTTTTATCAAAAGTTTAAAAACGGTCATTTGACCGGCGGTGGTAGTTTTAGTGTTAATCAAAAGTTTAAAAGCGGTCATTTGACCGGCGGTGGTAGGTTTAGTGTTAAAATAGAAATAAACACTACGAAACACGATTTAAAATAATAATTATAATATGAAACAATAGTGTGACATAATAATTAAAAATATATATAATAAAATATTTCGAGTAACAACAAATTTAAATTTGAGATGATCTTAAGATTATTTTTTTTATTACAACTAGAATGATAAAAAAACTAGAACTTTTGCAACTTCTAGAAAGAAAATAAATAAATACTGTTATGAATATCAGTAAATAGAACAAAAAGGACGCGCATTGCGTGCGAAGGATATTGGACGAAGTAACATTAACGTCAGTTAAGTAATTAAAACTCTATGTAGGCTACGTGATGTACACGAAATTTACTTTGAGTCTAAATAGATTTAACTTAGCCTCATGAGTAATGAATCTAATTTAAAACCGGAAACACCGAAAACGGAAGCCACGCGCCTCACGTACCAGGAGTAAAAGTTGTCGCGACAGTTCGTTAATAAAATAAAGATTACAGAACTCTCTCTTTTTTCATTAGTGTTATAAAATATTTTATTGACAGTAATCTTTATTTGTTATTTCATAAAATGTTTTATAAAAATGAGCAAGGTGAACCAAAAAGTCTGGATGCATTTTTAATAACTCTTTTGTTTGACTTAAAATCAATTTTTTAAAAATCTTTCTTTAAAATTTCTTAAAATATCTCCTCAAAATATTGAAATGTGGAAATATTTTTCTTATAAAAATGTTAATATTAAATATAAAAGTAACATATAAATGTTAATACAAATGATTATCTGTTGCTACCGGTATTCAGTTAAAACGAGATTGTCACACGTATTCTGTGTGCCTGAATTATGTATCAACAATATCGCGTTAAATTCGTTCAATTGATTCGAGTCTGGCTGCATTGCACGCTGATTCCGCGTTAGAATTTTACGGAACCGTTTCATCATTCTATGATCATTGTTTTCGTGTAGCACGAGGTAGCTGTGTTATCCGCGGCATTATTTCATCAAACATATTACAACTGTGTCGCGTGTTCTGTGATGTGCGTCACACGAAATTAAATGCATTCCCTGTGCGTCACGACAAAGCTAAATCAAGGTTGCTTGTGACACACATACGGGAAACATTTTGTAAATTAAAGGACGATAAAGTAGGGCAGCTAACTAACGCATTGAGAAAGAATTAAATTATTAATTAATCTGCTTCAAATAAATGTTCAATAAAGTTAGCAAAATATATTGCATAATTAAATCGCAATATTATTTTAATACAAACGTTTATCAATAAAATTATTCGCAAACCAGTCATTCCAGAAAAATGTGTTTTGCCATCTGCGTCTTTATCTAATATTATTTGTGAACTTTTTTTATACGTCCCTATATAAGAAGCAATCTTACAGATACTTGAGTCAATTAATTTGATGTTTCAATTGCTTGTTTCAGGGTCGCATTCAGCTACGGTCTTATCAAGGGACGGACACGCAGAGGACGATGTCGTCTTTGTCTCTAGCAAGGAAAGCGAGGCTTCTAATTTATGGGTTAACTACCTCACGGCATGTTTCGAGCAAATCAGCCGTCAGCAAGGACGACCTCCGTTCAAGTAAGTATAAAGCAAAGTATCTTATAGTTTTGTGCCATAACTTCAGATCAAATTTGAGGAAATTTCAATTCACAACGTTTCTGACTCAGAGTACGTCACATCGCAATCGAGGAACCGATAGCACCGAAAACAGAAGAGAAGATCCGGTCTTCTCGCCTCCAGATCATCGTCGTGTGTCCGATGTTGCTGGAACGCATCCGGACCAGTCCAGACCATGCCGTCCATCTGACTAGCCACCTAGTCGCCGAGAAAGTACTGGCGATGATGCTGGGCGTTCATGACAGTCACATCAATGACACTCATAGATCCAACCTGGTCTCTTACGATCAGTGGAGGAAGTTCTTCGTAAAGGATCAGGACGAGACATTCGTGGGCGAATTGCTGGGCGCGGCAGTCGCCATTCTAGGCACTACGCCGCCACCAGCCCTCAAAAGCGACAAAACTGCATTCTCTGTGCATCCGAAGAAAGTCAAACTGGTAGGTGTAATTACCATATGTTTATAGAAAAAATTTCTAAACTACTTCAAAATAAAGGATTGTAGGAGAAAATATGTAAGAAGAAAAAGGCAAATCTAAATTGGAAAAGATTTATCGTTACAAGGAGGACATCCAGCCCTTAGAAATATATATTGACTTCATATTAATTAAAAAAAACTTGTTAAAAAATAACGCTCGAGTAATGGAGCACTCTATATACCTGTATATTTTTATCTTTGTTTATAGAGCATTAAAAGATTTTTGTAAAATTCGAGAAACGTGAACGAATCTAAAATGACAACACAAAATTTGGAAATACTGCAAAAACTCAAAGTAGAAATATATATGCACTGTGTTCGCAGGGGCAGAACAGGATAATCGTTTTACTAAACGATCCGTTGAGTCCCAGGGATAATATTTCTGTGATTGTTGATCGTTGCGGCGACGCGATCGACATAAGCAACGTGAAAAGAAGAAATCCTTATGCACTGCAATTTTCAATACCAGAAAGATGTCTTGAGGTCTCCATGTTGGTCGGCGTGAGAATATCCAAGAATGGATGCTCGCTCGGCGTTAGGCAAGTCAAATGCGAAAGCAGACTCAGGGAATTAGATCAGATTCTCAGGGCGCACGATAATCCCCTCGAGTTTATGTGCCAGGTAATTTGATTTGAAGATCTCTACGAGATAATTTAATTTAATACTTGATTTTCATAATAATCTGAATCCAGCTATTTCATTTAAAAAATACAACAGACAATTCGCTAGCTCGATCACTTCATCATCATCATTCGATATTATAAGACATTTAGCTCATTATTACATCTCTTCTATTTATTGTAGACTTTCGGCTTTAGTTATACTGACCGGGAACAGTTGGACAATTGGATGGTCCATGCATTTCAGAGGAATATCCCTCCTCATTTCAATCTTTTGTCCACGCCGAGCGGTATGGTGTCCACCTATAAAAATTATATAAGTAAGTAGTCCTCAGCTTAACAACTGAACGAAAATTACATATTTGATCCATTTCACTGGGAACATATATTTTTAATTGAGATATCTTACGATAGTAGAGAGAATGAAAATGCAAAGCAAGTAGTATGCGAATTTTTTGAGACAGCTATTTTTGAGCGATCGCGATTCGATCTTCGGATTCGTTTCAGGTTCAGAAGAGAATCCGACGTTGCTGCACTTCGCCGCGCGATTTGGCCTGGAAAAACTGGCACTCCAATTAGTGGAATGTCCTGGTGGCGATCTGGCGTGCGACTTGAAAAACGTTTCCGAGCTGACACCGGCCGATCTTGCCGAGCAAGCCGGACACGCGAAACTGGCTCAACTACTACGGGGCTACATGGTACAAAAACCTCGCCTTTAGACCGACGTCGCAAATAATCGAACACAATCGGTACTACCGCGATATTTTATTCTTTTCTCAAGGCTTGATGACCATGTGTCCGCTTTGTAAAATTTCTGAAAGTAAGGCGCGCACTTCAAAAAAGGAAATAAAAAACTCTTATTTAATTAATACATGTATCAAAATAAAACTTCTGACTTATTTCTTCATTTAATCTCAAAAGATTTAAGTATTTGTCTTATTGACAGTAGAATTTTTGAATCTCTATTTGGAGATTAAATACAAAAATAAGTGAGAGAAATAGACTTTATTTTGATATATTAAATAAAAATTTTTATCTTTCCTTTTTTGAAATCTATCTTGCTTTTCTGGAACTTCCTTTGCTTATCTCGAAGCAGATATATCCCGAGGAAAAAAAATCGCACGAATTCGCATGTCACTCAATTTAGTACTCCTCAAACCATGGGTGGTCGATTAATTAACTGACGAATTAACTCTGCGTTGCATGTTTCGGTCGTGATTTTGGATTCCGATGGGCAAAACTTCAGCAAATGAACGAGTTCACCAACATGTATAGCTACCTCAAAGTCATGAGCCAGTCATCGAACCGATCAACAGGTAATATACCAACAGTATTACGAAAATACAGCAATTCTGCTGTTCCCTAAGAATTCTGAAGTTTTCTTCCGTTAGAATGATTAAAACTTGCATTAAAGTTTCGTGTATAATACACAGCGAATTATTCGGCACAAACAAAATGATGGTAATTCTATATTGAAGAAAAAGCTGAAAATATAAAATAAAATTTTTTATACAAAGCTCTATTTAGTATTATTAGTCTCGAAAGGAACTTGAGGATGTGTTTGTTTAGGAACAAATTCAACCACAGACGTCTCGTCAACAGTGGCAAACGAAACTAGCAACGAAAAAGAAGATTATTGTCGACCAAGGCCTTTGAGCGAGGCTTACTCAGTGCCACCGATCGCAAGACCGGTAACGATTCTGAACCTGAGTCAGCAAACAACGAGCACCTTTAGTACGACCACAAACCCCTTAGCCGCAAATTATTCGATCGTGCCGACGCCTACGCCAGTAATTAATAACCAGCTGCCATCCACACCCACGAGCTCAGTCACGTTAAATGGATTGGATACGTCCTTCCAGGGCTACATGAAAATGCATGCCACCGGTAAATATCCTGAACTGCTGTACACGTAATTCACAGCCAATTATTATTGTATAATAACTATTATATATAATTCACAGATTATTCTTTTCCCATGAATTCTCTTCATCATAGCGTAATTGGCAAGTATTTAAATATAATATTTAAATATAATATTTAAATACTAATATATTTTATTCATCGGTATTACATTTATTATATATATAATTGATAAAATTCCTAACAATTCTCTCATAAGATCATAACAATTTCGTTTCAATTTGTTTATCTGATCACTTTTAAAAGCGAATACACGCGTGACAAATATTTCCAATGATACGAATCATAATTAAAGGTCCAAAAACAACTACCGCGAATACGACGAATCTACCGCCGTCTCGAACGGGCACACCTACTCAAAATACTCGCCAGGAATGTCATCAAAGTTCTTCGGGAGCACGAGAGGACAATTGCAGTCAGAAAATATGTCAGAACCTTCCCTATGGTAGAACGTCGTCCAACAGCAGTACCAAGTCCAGGGAACCATCGCGTCCCCAGGATGAGCTCTTGGAGATCATAAACGATTTCAAAAACAACGTCTTCACGATATCCGAAGTGGAGAGACTCGTTGAAAATTGGCAGAAGCGAAACGACGTTCAACAAAGTTTCAAAGACAAGCAGCGGCAGCTTATGGCAATGCGAGAGGAATACGATAGAATACAAAAAAGGATGAAAGAAGAGATGAAGACCCCGACGCCCTTTGACAAGATACGAAAATTCTTCTCCAAGGGGAAGAAAGGCGAGTGTTACTACACTTTCAGAATACCTCCAAAATTATTTTTGTCTGGCGAAACGGAACAACAACTAAAGAATCTTTCGTCTGATTTTTGTTACAGATACGAAGGAATCTATTGGTGTTGTTACCGATTCCTCTACGAATAAATCCGAAAGTATTAACGGCGGATTAGCTGATCGCCGGCCTGTCAGCAGTTTAAGTCTTCGTAGCGTCTCCAGTACGTAAATCTAGCATAATAGACATTATAATAATTCAGAATATCCTTAAAAACATCCTTAAAATTTGAAGAAAATGAATATATTTTAAAGATATCTCTAGATATTTTTTTAGAACTTTTATAATATTGCTGTGTAAATAATTGGATACTTTATTTGTACATTTGTATAATTTTACAAAATTCCTTAGGTTCATCCTCGTCTGGTAGAATGAGCACTGTCAGCGGTTGCAGCGGTGCCAGCTTGGGCGACAGTGGAACCCATTCCGATTCCGAAGACAGAAGGGTACGTGCGATATATCATAAATTAGAAATAATCAATCTAGCTGAATAATTATGAATTAACAAAACAGATCAAAGAAACAACAATTATTAAGTCATCCGAAATCTTGATTTGACAAAATTTTATTTTTTAGCTCAACATTAAAGCTCAGTTTTCTTCGCACGTAAAAGTTGTGCTAATTATTAAAAATAATGTTCAATATTATCTAAGATCGGATATTAATTTTATATTTGAAGAAAAAATATAAACTTCGGAAGAAATTACATATTGAAAAGAATATAAAATAGTAACATTCCTGTTTCTTATATTAAGTTAGATCTACGAATTATTTTTAGCTCCAGAATATCAGAGATGAGAAGACTGGCATGACGTCCTACGAGATACCACCAGCACCTAAACCGTTCACAGGCAGATATTCACCGGCGTCCGGGTATTCCCCGTCACCGAGTCTCTCTACCGCGCGTGATCTTGATCTCCGACAAACACAGTCACCGTCCAGGGCCGACGATAACGAGTATTACATTGCGTTCCCACCGTCGGGATTACCCATTCATGGTAATATTAAATTAATTGAACAGTCTCATTTCTATTTATACCAGACATAGTCTCGAGCTATTCCGAAGCGTGGCAATTCAAAGGATATTTCAAGAATATCTGAAAGATTAGAGTATCGTTCAGATGTCTCAACGATATCTTTTCGCTAAAAATACCTAGCCACTTAGAGCCACAATTTAGTCATTTAGAGATACTCAGGATATCAAAAATAAATAATGCACGATTCAACTTTCGCAGCGTTTAAAGCAGACGGTTCTCCAAGGGAACTAGACACGCCGAGCTCGCCATGCGAACATCCGAGATATCATGACTTCAGCCAGACCGTCGCCGTCTCGCCGGACAAACGCCAGGAAGAAACCGAAGTAACGAAATACGCTGGCAACAACAGCTACACGAACATCGAATCGGCGGCATCGAATTTCACTCCAATCGTGCCGCCAGGAATGTGCATCCCGGACTGTACGAGGAACGAATCGACATCCATCGATTCCGTTCATATGGATCGGGAAGCCGCGGAAGAACACCTTGACGATATCGCCGAGGCGTGTTCCGACACCGCGAAGGTGAAACCGTCGTTCGTTCAACCTGCCGTTGACGAGGTCGACTGTGCGCTCACTGTTCGAGGTCAAGAGACCGCCAGGACAATACGCGATGAGGAACACGTGCCGGCGAACACGGCGAACCTTTTGAAAAACACAAATGAGGCCATCGAGATTAGAATGCCGGAATACATGAACCTTGCTGTTAATATAGGCCACGATGCTGCCAAGGTTCTCGGCGCTATACCAAAGAAGTTGCCTGCACCACCCGTGCCACCGCGAGGTACAATCTTTCACACTGTATAATTTCACGCAGACAATGAACGCGCTTTGTAATGCAAAGCAGAGCTAATCATTGTTAAAGATCAATTCAATAAAAATATGTAAGAAGATATTAATACAAGACCTACAGAGCGACATTTTCCTGTTTTCGTTTTTCTCTCGAGTTTCTCTCATTTCATTCCTGCAATGTAAATGAAAGAAATCTCGAATTTTATATTTAAATAAAATTCATAATAAAAATTAATAAATAATTGTACATTAACACAGTTACCATGAATAATTGAGTTCATTTAAGGCTTTCTTTCTAAACCGGATGTATTTGTATTCGATCTAAGATTCGCATACATATATTTAGATAGGCGTTAAATCTCGATACGTGAAATGTGCAAGCTGAATCATTGACCTGTCGCAACAAGTTTCGATGCAATTCTTTAGGAATTATGTCCTTTTAAGACCGAGAGAAAAGATTACGGGAATTTCTGATGAGTCATGATTAAAAAAGATATCAGTGATTCATACGGATGTAACTGCGAAAGAAAAGTCCTTTTTTAGCGATGCCTCAAAGCATTTGGAAAGCTAAGCTACTTATGTCACATCGACGTATTGACTAATAAAATCATTTGATTGTTAGAATACGTCCTATCAATTTTCTCAGTGCTATAATATGTAACACACAATTTTATAATTTTGAAAAATAATAAATTAAAGAATTATAAATTACGATTAAAATATAAACGTATATGTAATAATCTCAAGATAAGAAAAATATAATTAAAAAATAGAAAGTAGATATAAAAGATAAATATAATTATATACTCATGTTTATAATTATAAACTATTTTATCAAATTTGTTTTTAATGAATTGTTATTATCTGTTGCAGTTGCGACTAAGAAGTAAAACCAGAAATCGAAGCGTATATAAATATTTGTTCACAAGTTCTTACGCAAATTATATGTCATGTCTTTTGTGAATTATGACTGAACTATAATATTAATAATATTAATTTAACCAGTAAAATTTATAAGTATCTCGTCGTGCTCGATAATTGTATGTGGCATAATATATCTACCTACATAGATAGAAGTATAATCGTGTTAAGTGCGAGACAATGGTTATTACCCACACAGCACACTTTATCCTGAGGATATCCCAGAGTGATCCACATGTCCAATTGGATATAATGCGATCCCATGGAGATCCTACGGTTATTGAGATATCCCTCGGATATCTAGTGGATATCGCAATATCGTGTGCTGTGTGGGTACCATTAATTAATCTCATTTTTATAGATATGCAGCGAGAATTCGCAGATACTCAAAAATATATCCGAGTCCGCCCAGATATCTATGCAAGATAGTAATGTTAATTTGATTACTCCTTTTGCGCGGATCAAAATATTGTAAAATCAATTATATAATACGTCCATTAATTTCGGGATGCATGACGTGATTCAAACTGAGATTATAAACTGTATAATAAAGCGGGCTTCTTTAAATCCCGCGTATAAGAAACTTGGTATAAAAAGAGGAAGATTTAAGTAACCAGAGGTGTAAACGAAGTTTTTATTTCGAGATGCAAAAGTGTCAATCGTTAACACTAGAGACGAATGTAAAAATTTATGATATAATAGTAATAATAATAATATGCTTCTTTATTTATTATTACACAAGAATACATACGATGTGTACGTATGTAACGATAATGTCGCGTTTATCTTGCTATTTGTTTGCATGACAATAGAATGTTAAGTCGCAGATGTTTGGAGATTACAAGTGAACTTTGCATCTCCTGGTTTACTTCTCTCTGGTTATGCTCGTGCAAACATCGAATTCAATTTCCAAAAAAGTCGTACTATTTTTATATAGCACACGAACAATATTAGTGTTAAACTGACTAGCAGTAATTAGGATTAAATTGTTTATTCTCATACTCTCGATATCATCTCGACTTCTTCTCAGGTACGGAGAGGCTTGAGTACCAAGGATGCATTTATGATTAATTTTTAAGACTAGTACGTAATCGTAAATATATTTGATACTATATGTATTTTTTATTACCCCCGCCGACAGTTTTATTTTATATTTATGTATATGTACTAGTAAATTGATAAAATACATAGAAACATGTCCGAGACCTAGTTTTCATTCATTCAGATACACTTCTGTTGCATTTCAAAAGATGCAGCAGTAATAAATACGAGGCTGGAATGACGACACTCGTTAATGCAAGTTCCTCTCTTTATGTATAATATAATCAAGTCTGTTACGACGTAATGTCGGATAATATAATCAGACTAATGTGCAATGCCACTCTTGATATTTACTGCGGACGTTGCGATTAAAAAGAATTTGCGCTTTGAAGATCATGTTACTTCCTCGGTGCAGGCGGATCTTTTTCCGGAAAACCGTTCCCTCTTATTATTATTATTATTATTAAAGTTTGCCTAAAATTAGACGAATACAATTTTGTTGTCTATTTACAACGTAGATTCATGATTCGTTAAAACCTCTCCTTTTATTTTACTCGGTCAGTGCCTTGTACCTTTATTAAGAAAAAAAGGATACTTTATATTTTTTAAAACTTTTGACTAAAAACGTTCTAGCATGCTGTGTAATAATAAATTTAAAAGAAAGTAACTCTATCCTTTCAAATGAAATAGTAACCTTCATCAAAAAGAAAATCTCATCACGAAGGAAACGGTCTCGACCAAAACCGCGTCCTTCCGTCCGGCTGAATTGGGACTCCCATTAATTAGAGCTTTAACTACAGTTGCGGTTACGGTTCACCACCGACGCTTTCCGATAATAGCGGCCATATTCAAAAGCGTATCTGATACGCATATTACGAAGAAATAACAGCCTCCAAAACGGAGACAACTCCATAGCGCAAGCATCGATGTAATTGCACCTAATTTGGAATAAATATCATATCGGAAGAGAGAGAGAGAGAGAGAGAGAGAGAGAGAGAGAGAGAGAAAGACGAAAAATGATATTGTTCCAAAATAAATAATAATGATTGTAAATTGTGATAATTATGTCACATATGGTGTAATGCGCGCAGGAGTGAGCGATGAGATGTTTAATGTTTGGGAGGGGGAAAGACGAAGCTGACGACGACAGGCATATATATCAGACGTACCATTCTGTTGAGTGGCAAAAACGTGAAGACATTGATCACCTTTGCTACCGGCTATATTCCTCGAGTATAAAAGTATGACATAAATAAATCGCATTAATACTTCAAGTGTACGTTTTATGTGAAGAGCGTAGTTTCTTCCATTCGCACGTTTCTCGTGCGAATAATGTGTTGCACATTATTATAAAACAGTGAAACGCGAATATCGAGAGTAAGATAAATAAAAGAAAATAATCCGGCGTACAGCAAGCGATCTCTGAGTGTTGCGTTGTATATAAATTCCAGACTAGTTTATTAACGTGAATCATTTAATACTCTTTTATTCCGTTTTCCCAAATTTGTAGGAAAGTATGAGGAAAAAAAGGGCAATGAAGATTCTGCTAATGAGATTAATTATTCTACATTTCTTAAAGCAATGAAACGAAAAGAGAAAATATAACAAAGATGCTATTTTGAAAAATGCATTTAGTGTTTATTTTATCTTAAAGAAAAATAAAATATACAATTCTGTTCATTGCTAATACAATTGTAATTGCTCTCGAGAATATTGTAAAACAAAATAAAAACTTCTAATGCATTTTTTTCAAAAAAAGCATTCGTTTATACTTCCTTTTCTACCATTTTTACTTATTAAAATTGTGTTAATTGTAATAATTAACACAATTTTATTATTATTAAAATTGTGTCATAAAATCATTATTAAAATTTAATATTTTTTATTCAAATAAGTTCTTCAAATTTCAACTAAAATTTCATGATTTTACGCATGTTTACTGCTTGATACCTATAGTAGATCGAATTATCGAAATTTTCGATTTGTTTATTCCTATTAAAAATAAATATTTGTCATGCGTAGCTCCTAATACGCAAGATCACAAGTGCTATAGTGTCCGGCAAAAGAATGAAGTTGCTAGTCGTGTCTCTAGTCTTTGTGGCGACGATCTCTATTGCGAGAACGCAAACCAGATACGCGACCAAACCAGGTTCGTGTCCACCTGCCTTACCTGTACAGTTCTGCGGACGATCCTGCTACGTTGATGCACATTGCGCAGGAATCGGCAAATGTTGTCCGACTCGATGCGGCGGTTCCATTTGCTCCATGCCTGTCACGATGACGCGTCCTACCCGGACAGGTAAGTAATTTTCTGATCACATTATACCTAATTTGTCAATCTGAAATAGAAACATCTATCCAACATTTTAAAGTGATTGTAAAATTTACCGTAAGATTTAATGTGGTATTAAACATTACAGTAAAGAGAAATTTGTTATTTTATCAGCACGCTTTAAAAAAATGACTCTGATCTATGTAATTTTGTATTTATTTTGTGTTTATCACAACTGTTAAAGAAAAAAACTTTTAGGAACAAAACTATTCTATTAATAATTCTTCTAAAAAATTATAATTTCAATAAATCTTTATTCTCACTGTCATAATTATGGCGTTATGCAAAGTGATTGAAATATGATAATATTTAATAAATAAAACATAATAAGTTAATCACATAAAATTCATAACTTATATATGAAAGAATGAATAATCTTTTGTGCAGAGAAACCGGGATCTTGCCCATCGGTACCAACGGGAAGATGGGTATGCTCATCGACTTGCAATGGCGACAACGATTGCAAAGGGAATTTAAAGTGCTGCAAAAACAGATGTGGAGCCTTAGCTTGTCAAAAGCCCGAGATCGAAGTAATCGAATCCGTCGAAAATCCGGTTGAACCAGTTGTTTCGCGTTTCGGAAATGATTATATTGATTACTATCACTAATCTCTATTTTTATACGCCTATTACATTTATAATGATTAATACATCTAGCACTGATTTCATAACAATCATTTCATAACATAATAAAATAATTTTAGTAATAATTTTACTTTCTACGTTTACAATTTTTTATATACGCTCTATTAATAATCTTATTTTTTGCAATTCAATACAACGCTATAAGAAAGTAAGATATCAATATATTTGTAATTCTCCTGCAATTATATTTTTATCACAAAAAGTTGAAGTTGACAAAAAATTATTCTATTAAACTGTCATGTACACAATTAATAAGACGATTTAAATTTATATTCCTTAACTTATCTGTCATCTCAAAATAAATCTATTAAACATTAACAAAATAGATTAACAAAACTTATGTCAATAAAATTACAAAGAGGAAGCTATTGAGGTATCCCAGAGAAACATTTAATAAATTTCTACTAATCGATAATTCTAATAAACAGATTGATATAAGCAAAGGCCAAGGTTATGCAAAAAGTAGCATCAAGGAAAACGCACTTGTTAGCAGTGGCGGATGTACTGATGTGATTCAGAACTGCGAAATACTTTCGACATACAAATATATGTCGACACAATATATTTAATTATGCATTAACCTTCATTTTTAAATGATTGCTTTAACAGATAATTTGAACATCAAAAAGCTAACTCTGATTCCACGTCAATTCTACATAATTACAGCCTTACACGTTTTACCTTGAATTTATTTGACCAATCGATAACTATTCGAAGCAATAAACAAAGATTGAACAACTTTGAATACTAAATAAGAATACTAAACAGATCTCTCGAATAGCTATTCGTGAAGCACAGATTCGAAACACTTTCGATCAACGACTGAGAAAAATTTGTGATTAGATATTATTTATCTTATCTAGAGATATTTGAATCCTTTCTCTAAATTTAAATTCTTCTTTAAAAATATAGAGAAATAAATTATAATTATTTATAATGCCAATTAGGTAAGGCATGAAGAAAAATATTTTTGTGCTAAAATAAATTAAGATAAATGTATGAGAGAGAGAGAGAGAGAGAGAAATTAGAAGTTATAGACCTTCAGTATAGCCTTCGACAGTAATCAATGGTGCCGCTCGATTTTAAGAAGCACGTAGATACTTCGTTGTTATTGCAACGTAAACGAAACTACAATGCCAATTACGTAATTGAGATTTTTAGCGACACATAATATTCACGTTTACGTCTCGCTTCTATCACTTACGCCACGATGCAACATATGAAGAGGAAAAAAAAACGCTCGAGTTCAAGTAAACGGTATCAAGAGGAGACTTTTCTGGACCTGGCTACACTATGAGCACGTCATGTACTCGCTCAATGCCAGAGTAGAGGTGGAAGGCGTTATAAAAGCCGATGTTTTATCGTCGTGTGTTTAGAAGCCTCGTCGAAAGCCGCTGAGTTTCAGTCAAGTATCTAAGAACGTAAAATGAATCGTAAGTATTTAAACTGCGCAGTCTTGAAAGTCACAGACGACGCTACGCACTTCTCATGAATATAATACGTAACATCATTAGCATAAGTCTTAATCGTAGTACGCGACGTTTCAAAGACTCGGTGGCAATTCATTTATGATTGGCGCTACGAAAGTACCAAATCAATTTTATATATTTTATTTATATATGTTATATATTTTATTTATTTATTTATTTGTTTACTATAATTATATATAAATATAATTAGTTATGCGCTCTCATATTATGAATTGTACATTTAACACTATTGTGCATCATCAGAGCAATATTAAATAGTTATGTATGTGTTATCGAGATTTACGATTAATTCCTGTAAATTATGCCAAAATTGCCACATTTGTGTGGCAAGCCTTTCAAGGCTTCGCTCATATGAATTGAATTATGATCTCACATTCTTTGCAAAGAACATAAGGTTTGTGTAATATTTATTTTCCAGGAAGCTTATTACTGTTCGCGGTAGTGCTGGTCGTGCTGATCGCCAGCACGTTCTCTCAGTCGTTTTGTAAGTAAACATTATCGCAAAATACTGATTGTGAATGCAGACGTAGGCAATGCATTTTTGCACAGCTTTCGCATACGAATCTGGGAAAACCCGTTTTAATTTCAGCTTATGCTCTCTGTTTTATACTCGCAAACTTGGTCAAAAGTGAAATGCTTCATGCTCTATATCTTAACAACTAAAATTGAAAATCTGCTAAATAGAATCCATTTCTTTTCCTACATATAAATTAAATATAATTATTTATTTTAAATTTTAATTTTCTATATCGCCAGTAGTAATAAACACGTGTAATAATAAATACACGTAGAGGACCACAATCCGTATGGTTGATACGTTGTAACTAATAGATTATTACCATCTCTTGCCAGTTGTGTGGACATAAAAATTTATTACACATAATTATTTATGTTTTAAAAATCTTTTAATAGCTTATGATTCGAGAATTATTAGCATCTTGAACTTTTCGCTAAAAAAATCGACTCCAATTTTTTTACAAGGAAAATTATATCTACTCTTCCTCAAGTCTAAAACGTTCTATTATATGTATATAAATTTAAAAATTTCATAATTTAGATTTAGTTTCCTTATAAAACGCATATCTGCGTATCAGAAAAGAGAGTGACGGTGCAATACAGAAATCTGTAATGGATACTTTAAAGCTACGTAATATTCAATTATAGCATCCTCACATGTATACACGTCAGCGAAATAAACGTGTCGATTGTGACTCTACAACTCGCGAGCAATTTGCAACGCATTATCAATTAGCCTGCAATAAGTACTGTCATATAATCAAAATGTTCTATGGGCAGAAAGACAGCGCAATTATTTCTTAATAATCTGTTAATAAAATAATGACGACGCAATGAACGATTAGTAATATTCGTAACGCTAATGATAATTGCACGCAGACGCTAATTGCTAATAGCATCGAAAAATTAACCGTGAAAATTGAAGTTAAAATAAAACAATCGCCCTACAAATAAATCGAAAATTAAACAAACGTCACGGAGAAGCTTCTATTAATTGTTATTAATTGTCGCAATCGTTCTTCAGACAAAAGCGGCAACTGCCCGATGAGGAACACCGTGACCAATTGCGTTTCCAGGTGCATAGGAGACGGACAGTGTCCTTCCAATCAGAAATGCTGCCCGAACAAATGCGGCCACACATCGTGCGCTGACACCAGCCCTGTCAACACCGGCAGCGATGGCGGTTACAAGGGCTCGAGCAGTACGTACATACGAGAGTCTACAATATTCTGTTTTTACGATACAATTAACTAGAGTCGGGAAAAATAACGCGTTACTTATAATGACGTAACATTTTTTCATAACGATAATAGTAATGCCAAGATTGGGAAAGTCACTTTTGAAAAATAACTCCCCTACTGAAAAATTTTTATTGAGATTACAATTAAGAATAAAATTTTTATTGAGATCACAATTGAAAACACAATTGAGAACAAAATTTTTATTGAGATCATAATTAAGATCATAATTGAGAATAAGGATTTTCAGTAGGGTCGTTACTCATTATTCATTGAAAAAAAAAACTAATGAGTTACTTTTCCAAAGTGACTTTCCAACCCTGGTTTTACCGTTACCGTGATATGAAAATATAATGTTATTACTAAAGCATTATTATAAAAAAGTAACGGTAACGGCGTTACAAGTAACGCGTTATTTCTCAAATTTGCAATTAACCCTTTGCGGCTCCGTGTCGAGCTGGACTCGACACAATTCGCTTCGCGATAGCTATCGCAATTATCAGCAAACCATGTTTTTGAGATCTTCCCAAAAAATTTCTCCAGATAATAAAAGTTATTCGATTCACGTTCGTCAAATAAAATCGAAGACAAAATACTTGATCTTTACTATAATCTTTGCGATAATTTCGACCGCAAAGGATTACAGCGGGTTCGAACACGCAGATGTATCTAAAGAAAAGAAACGCATCTTGCGATCTTGTCGGCTTCCTGAGCATCTCGAATTACCGAAACATTCCGTTGCGTGTTTTTACAGATCAGCAGGCCGTTTACTGTAACGGAGTGAGGTGCGCCGCGTACGAGAAGTGCCAATACGACCGCAACACCAGGCGCGACAAGTGCACGCGCGTTTAGCGAGACTCGCGATCGAATCCCTCGGTCATTTTCGCTGGCGAACAGGTTTTCGAAACTTGATCACGGAGACGATTTACGGAATGATTCCTTCAATATTGTATTAGAATGTATCCCTCTTGAATCCGTACCCTTCGACAGAACTGCGCGGTTTCTCGTATCTAATACTACATGATTCAACTTTGTTTGATATATAATCGTTAGAAAAATATATAAGCAATTTTGTCTTTCTTCACAAGGCTGTTCCGCTTTTATCGAATATCATGATTATATGAAGTGTACCCACACAGCATACATTGTCCGAAAGACGTTCAGAAGATATCCCGAAGACATTTTTAGGCGATAGGATATCTTCAGGATATCTTCTGGACGTCTTGTGGATACCCAAGTAGAATACAAAAGTCATGACGTCAAAATGATGCTAAAATGACGCCTTTGACATCATTTTGAAGTCATGATGACCTCAAAATGATGTCAAGGCGTCATTTTAGCATCATTTTGACGTCATCATGACTTTCTGTTCTACTCGGATTTGATCAAGATTGCCACATTCGGTGTTAAATTAAAGACTTTCTAATTAATTTGTCTGCATGGAATATCTTAAACCTTTTGTATATGTATAATATACATTTCATTTCCATGATTTTGCAGATATAACAGTAACTTCAGTACGCTTTGTCGAGAGGAACGAATGGGGTGCGCAACCACCCTCGGAACCCTTGAAAAAAATGAAGCTGCCAGTACCATATGTAATTATTAGTCACACCTCGACAGACTTCTGTACCACCCAGTCAGAGTGTATATTCTACGTAAAATTTGCTCAGACTTTCCATATCGAATCTAGAAAGTGGTCGGATATCGCCTACAATTTCCTCGTCGGAGGCAACGGTCTCGCATATGTTGGCAGAAGCTGGGATTATATCGGTGCCCATTCCTTTGGTTTCAACAACAAAAGTAT
>NJRQ01000354.1:46744-61955 GCA_003063805.1 Aphaenogaster ashmeadi | reverse complement strand
CTCCATGGGATCGCATATTATGTCCAATTATGGACATGTGGATCACTCTGGGATATCCTCAGGATAAAGTGTACTGTGTGGGTTGTGTCTTCCTTGAGACACGCGTTTTCAACCCGTCCGAATCGTCCGATCCGGACGGGTTGAATGGGATCGGTCATTCAACAACCAATCCATTTCCTTATGTATATGGTTATGCGACTATATGCAAGTTGTCTGGATCGTAGACCCTTACTTTTACCATTACTTTATACATTTCAAATCGATTTGTTTACATAATTTCCACGTTTCGAATATTACCACAAAGCGCTATGTCGAATCCATCTCGATGTATGTATACATCAATACAATATCGGTAAGGTAAAAATGAGAATTCATGAACGGCGCCGCTACACATATGGGCTTGACCGATAATCTCCGTTTGCGTTATTACCCAGACTTTCCGGCTTATCGTCCGAGCGACGCCGCCTCGGCAGTAGTCTCCCGGAGGCGCTGCTGGTCGTAGGGGCCCGAAAGTGGCGAACGGATTGCCGCGGCGGATAACTGCGGCTGCGGCACCGGAGGCGGAGAGGGCTTTTACGTCAAGGTGGGTCGGTCACCTGGAGATAACTGTAAAATGTCATCGGCGAATGTGTGTCAGGCATGGACTTGACGGCGCGCACGACGGTGACACCGCTCGCTGGCTGGCTGGCTCGCGACCGTTCTGTCAATTATGCCGCCGCGTTCCTGAGGTGAAGGACAGCAGCCGCGTCGTTCCGCACACCCGAGTCGGAGCTGGCCCGACGAGGCGCACGAGGAAGTATGTAAGGAGTCGATCCCCGGAGCCGATGGGAATCGCGGGGGGAATTGTCGGTGTGCGCGCAACTCTTTGTCGCCTTGTACGCTCTCCTTCTCTATCTCTCTCTCTCTCTCTCTCTTCCTCCTTCCTCGCTTTTTCCTCACTTCGCGAGAATTCGCACGGAACGCACCGGGCGTGTTGCATTGTCGATTACGAAACTCCTTTTGCGCCGGATAAGCCGCGTTATCGAGGATGCTTTTGGCCCGTAAGAAGATTTATCGCGTCTCCCCGGCGAATCGTCGGGACGCTTCCCACGCGTGTCATGTCTATTTCTACCAGTGTATATTTCACTTTAATATCGGTTTAACCAATTCCTACAACTAGAAAGGATAAAAAGTACGTTAAAACGAGACTAAAGCTAATCTACATTGGTAGAAATAAACATCATTCGGACGTTGTAACCGGGAAGCGACGTATGATTCATGGCATGGGAAAGAGCCAGCGTGGAAATCGTGAATAAGAGGCTCCTCCGCGGATGATTCTTTGACATTACGGCAGGAGAGAGAGAGAGGGGGGATAATGAGGGATTTAATTATTTTTATATATAAATAACTATGATGTACCTAACGCATTTATTTAGTTGTTTCTTTAAGCTCTCTAGCAGTTAATATATTTTTCATTGATTATTCTGGATATTCGTTTACACATCTGCTACACATCTGGCTTATTTTTTTCTCGATCCAAGACCGTACCTTGTTCTCTAAGAATATAAATCCTTCATTCATTGTTTCTCTTATTAATATACTCTTCTACGTCGGAGAACGGAAGAAAGATAAATCGTTAATCTTTATTTGATAAAACAAGAACTTGTATATGAAACGCTGAGATGCTAATTTTAAGATGTTACAATTTTGATTCACATATCTATGAGTTCATATATCCATTACAGGAAAAAAGTCACAAAGCACCATGGAGGGGACAGAGGTTACGTTTTTATTCCAGTTTGGTCTGATACGTGACACAGTCACGGTCGATAGCAGCACGCTTACTCTTAAGGCCCTGAAAGATCTCGCCTGTGATTTTATAAACACCAAGTGTCCGGAGCACGGATTAAACCATCTGTTTGAGAGATTAATTTTGTTTAAGCATGATTACAATTCCACGAATGTTTTACAACTAGTTACGAACGCTACGGAAGTGGTTGACGAGACACTAGTAGAAATCGTGTTGACTGGTAAGAAAAATCACCGTTGCAGTGAGTTTTAAATGTCGATTACTTGTACACCCGTTACACGACATGTATAATTATTTTAAAAAATTATTTTAATATTTTAGCACAAGTGCCAAGCGAATACATTCCCATTCGACCACATGCCTTGGCAGTACATTCCTATAAAGTTCCAACATTCTGCGATTTTTGCGGTGAAATGTTATTTGGACTTGTTCGACAAGGTCTCAAGTGCGAAGGTAAATTTATGATGAATACTTTAAAACTTTTGCCATTTTAAGCCGAATATATGTTTCCTTATATGAGCATCGTGATCTAATAAAATGTTGTTTACATAACTTTTTAGGATGTGGTATGAACTATCACAAAAGATGCGTCATCAAAGTACCGAATAACTGTTCGCAAGATGCAAGTCAAAGACGGCGCAGTTCGGCTATGCTTAATGTACCAAGATCGCCGAGTCAGGGTTCCACTAGTAGCCTGACGAGCAATACCGACGATAATCACAGTTCAAATAGTACACTTAATACAAGCCTAAATACAAGCTTAATACAAAATAATAGTACATTGGTATGAGCGAAAGTATATCATTTGACTTTAATTTAACATGTATACACTTTTGAAAACAAATAAATACGGCTGATATTTTTCTTATTCTTTTTTATTTACGAAATTCTTCGTGTGTAAATGTATACTATCTTGTAGGCAATACCGAGTATAATGGCACCAAAACAGTCCTCTTCGCCGATATTAGGAGGGCGGCCCGTTTGGGTGGAGCGAGAGCTCGCAACGCGAATAAAAATTCCGCACACATTTGTAGTACATACGTACACACGTCCGACTGTATGTGGGTACTGTAAAAAGTTGCTAAAGGGTATATTTAAGCAAGGCCTTCAGTGTAAAGATTGTCAATACAATACGCACAAAAAATGTATGGATAAAATACCAAAAGACTGTACCGGAGAAAATCCACGAGATAATTTAGGTAGAATGCTTTGTATATATTATAAATTTAGACAATTTGTTGTTTGTATTTAAATGCGATAAAAATTAAAAATGCTTACATTCCCTAGGCGAATACACAGATAGCGGTGTTGGCAGTGAACTAGAAACCAAATGTGATATTAGGAATGAGGAAGCTGATGCTGACAGTGACACAGAATCATCGTCTCTAACAAAAGACACGTTCACAAATAATGAGAATAAGATACCCGGTGATTACTCAGTAAGTTTTTCGTTCTCTTTTTTGTAAGTATTTATGAAGATTAGAAATAGAGATAATCTTTGAAAAAAAATTTTTTTTACATTGAAATTGTATGCTTATAGGATCATGCACGATGTAACGATGACGTTGCTTACGATGAATATCATAAGTCACGACCTTCAAGGTAAGCTTCTGCTAATAATCTCTTTTTCAAATATTTTTATTCATTTAAAACATTACATTTATATCATATTTTTCTAATATCGCTCTTTTGTTTAAAAAAGCTGTAATTCTACACCAAGTAACAACATTCCATTAATGCGGATAGTACAAAGTGTGAAACATACTAAAAAACGTGGATCTAAAGTATTAAAAGAAGGTTGGATGGTACATTTCACAAATCGTGATCCAGTGGTGAGTAATTATTCTAATATTTTTTTATATTTAAATTATTAATTATTGAATATAAATATGTAGAATTAAATAACATTATTTACGAATCTTTTCAGAAAAAGAAACATTATTGGCGGCTTGATACAAAGTCTATAACGCTATTTCAAAGCGAGAATGGTTCTAAATATTACAAGGAGATACCATTGGCTGAAATTTCAGCAATTGAAACTGCTAAAACCCTTCGTTCATGTATGTCCTTATTTGCAGAAAAGAAAAGTTAGAAGTTGTTTCAGTTTTAAGTGCATTTCTCTTCTTTTCTTCTTTTTTTAAGATTTTATGTATCAAACCCAACAAGCTTTCCTCAGTTGAACTTCTTACACATTCCGCCTACTTTGTATTGTAGATATAATGCATTGCTTTGAGCTAAAAACTGCCAATGCCGATTACTATGTCGGGGAGGATCCATCATACGGAGATAATTGCGGCCAAGTCTCTCCTCCCGAAAGTGGTATCGGAGCTCACATAGCTAGATCGTGGGAAACTACTATTAGACAAGCACTTATGCCTGTAACTGTGTCGACTAGTATGTATATTTAGTTCGCTATCGTGACACTCTGTGCAAAATGATAACACAAGATCTTTTTCACGCCTTTTATTAGTTTATATTTTACATTTTTTTATTATTTAATTACAATAGTATCTCGCATTGAGATATTACTTTGTTTTCTGGAGATAAATGGTACAGAAGGCATTACATTTGTGTTATAGATCAAGAAGAACCTACCGAACCTACCGAACCTGAGGAAAACGTTACTGATATGTCACAATTGTATCAGATTTTCCCGGATGAAGTTTTAGGGTCTGGACAATTCGGCATAGTTTACGGAGGTGTTCATCGCAAGAGCGGCCGCGCGGTTGCCATAAAGGTCATCGATAAGCTACGTTTTCCCACCAAGCAAGAAGCCCAACTGAAAAACGAAGTAGCCATCCTACAAAATCTGTCGCATAGCGGAGTGGTGAATCTAGAGCGTATGTTCGAGACAACAGAGCGAATATTCGTGGTAATGGAAAAACTGAAGGGTGACATGCTGGAAATGATCTTGAGCTCTGAAAGGGGACGACTCAGCGAACGAATAACCAAGTTCCTCGTAACGCAAATTCTGGTCGCATTGAAACATCTCCACAGCAAGAACATCGTGCACTGCGATCTGAAGCCGGAGAACGTGTTATTGAGCAGCGACACGGACTTCACTCAGGTGAAATTATGCGACTTCGGATTCGCACGAATAATCGGCGAGAAGAGCTTCCGGAGGAGCGTTGTCGGCACGCCGGCGTACTTAGCTCCGGAAGTTTTGCGAAATAAAGGCTATAATCGATCTTTAGACATGTGGAGCGTTGGCGTAATTATATACGTATCATTAAGCGGCACCTTCCCCTTTAACGAGGAAGAAGATATTAATGAACAGATCCAGAACGCTGCCTTTATGTATCCGCCTACCCCATGGAAGGAAATTTCAAGTGATGGTGGGTGATTAGTACTTCTATTAATTCTCCGCGAATTGCTTTTGACGAGCAATGTAATATTAGCTTATAAGATTTCACACGTTTTTTTCTAAATAGTAGAAATCAATGTTTTTTTTTCACATTGTTTCTCTGTCTTTCAGCTATTGATTTGATCAATAATCTTCTGCAAGTTAAGCAGAGAAAGAGATACACTGTAGACAGAAGCTTGCAACATGTGTGGTTACAAGTAAATATTATTTTCGTATTTTATTTTCGCGAGATTATCTTTATTTAATCATTATTAGTTATTACTAAAAATTCCCTTTTTTTTAAGGATTATCAAACGTGGTGCGACTTGAGGAAATTGGAGCAGAAAGTTGGCTATCGCTACTTGACTCACGAAAGCGACGATGCACGTTGGATGGCATACAGTAATCAAGAGACATGACAGAACTGTTCGCCTGTTCTGAACATCGAGGCATTACCGACTTCCTTGTCACTGCACAAAGGCTGGGCTCGATATGCTCGAGCTACTCTACGGCGGTTTATTCGTGCCTGACTCAGTAAAAGTACGTGAAAACTAGTACAACTTTGTCTTTCGGGCGATATTCCGAATATGTCGTTCTGGAATGGAATCGATGTCGGCATTCTGAATTTGCATTTCGGGATACTGCTACTTCCTCCAAAATACTTAATAACATTATTAAACATAACATTCTGAAAGCTTCCATAACGTTAACATTCCCACAAAGTGGTTCTAGCACAAAAGGATTTTGATTCGCGATATATTATACGTAGTGATAGATAAAAATGATAAGCGAAAAATGCTCTACGGACAGTATCTTTGTTCGTGAAAACATTTATAGACCGAAATGCCGCATTTGTTTAATAGGTATCTAATAGGAACCAAATTCCATTTTAAATACCTACTTCAGATTTTATTTGTAGAGATTGTTTCTATGTATAAGCTATTTAACTACATTATTACAATGTAGACATTTTTATTGTTTTAATTCTAGACTATATTTAAATTTACGTTATTTTATAAAGCATTTTAGATGTTTTATAAATTCATTATTAATTTTTATCATGCTCTTTTTGGGGTGCCTTTTGTTTTAATTTTTTATAAATATCTGTTGGTTTAAAAAGATTTACATATGAATTTTTCTTATCTTATTGCCAAAGTTTACTCATCTGTTGTCATTTCAAATTTAAAAAGTTGATTCCGAAACAAAATATGAAAATTATTTGATGTACTATATATTTTATTGACATAATCTGCTTTTTAATGTGTAATGATAGTTTTAAATTTATTCTTATGTATTAACAAATAACTTGTAACTTGCAATTTAAGATATGCATTCAACTGAAAGCTTTATTTGCTTTTATAGCAAATTAATAGTGAATATAACTTACTCATGCATAGAATATTTTTTAAGTTTATTTTAATTTTGCGTGTATAAACTGATATATTTTCTTATTTATTTTAAAGTAAAATATATTACTAAATTATATTAAATAGAGTTTAATATGGATTGATATGCGATGATTATATGATTAATTTAATATCATAAATCATTTAAGTGTTTATGAAGAAAACCCACGAATTATACTTCTGAATCTCAATTAATTTTTAAATGTTCTATGTATGGGTATAGATATCTGATGTTAAAATGCACTAGCATACGTAGAAATACAAGTTGATCAAATAATTTATGTTGCGATATAATTTGAATATTTTTATATCCTTTTACATCTTTAGTTTCTATATATTGTATTATAATTTTGATCTGTTTTAAAGATTTGAAAAAAATTAAAAAAGAAAAAATTTTCGAAGATCTTTTCAAAAAATTAAGATTTGTTTTATTATATACATTTTAAAGATTATAGCTCTTATAAGCATTGCTTTTAAGAGATGATAGATGTTCTTTATATATATATATATATATATATATATATATATATATATATAAAGAAAATGTAATCATGATATATATTAATTTAAAGTGTAGTATATACGTTAATATATATTAATTTTTAAAGTATAAGATTCTTACTGTAAGAAGCATAAAACGGTGATATGGTATTAGCATCTTAATTTACGTTGGCAGCAATCGGCAAATCTCTATTAATTTGGTTACTTATAATCCAAGTTTTATAGTTTTAAAAAGCATATATCGATTTCTCTTTGCGATTATTATACGATATATTAGAATGTCGTTGAATGAAATGGATACTTAAATGCGGCGGCTACATACTCTTTCTAAAATTTGCTTATCAATGGTATGGAACAATGATTGTGTCAGTAGTCAATACGAGATAAATGAGGTTGACTTAGATTAGCAAGCTAGAAATTAGTATTATATATGCGAGAGAACTTATTAAAATTATTAAGATGGTGCAAGAAAGGTTTGTCAATATTTGTTTCATAAATTCGAAAACGAAAGTGCATAATTTCAAAGCTATTTTTATTAAATAAAATAATTATTATTGATTTCAATATACTTCTTCCCATCTAGAGAACCAATTTTTTAAATATCACTTTAAAGAATTTACATCAATACAATTCTCTACTTAAAACAGAATTTAATAAAATAAACGACGAAGCTTTTGCACCAGCCTAATAATTGATTTATTCAAATCAATCTACTCGAAATATTTCACAGTTATATAACTGATCGTGAGACAAAGATAAGGTGCAATTTTCCCGGAGGAAATATTTCTATATTTAATAACTACTATAAAGAGAATATATTCAATTTCGAATAGTTGATAGTACGTATTGGATCGTAAATTGGCATTATACCCTTAAAAATACGGCCTATATCTTTAATAACCTTTATAAGTAGTAGTATAGAAAATCATTTCATTTTGTATCGTGTAACGCAATAGCGATTTTTACGTTCCTTAAGAACAGAGTAAATATATCCAATGAGGATATCACAATGCAAAAAATGACGATAAACATAAAAGAGGTAATCGATATACTTGTAACATAAGAGATATAAGCGCGCGCGTCAACAGGCGTTAATTGTTATATTTTATAATAACTTTTAAAAGTTTATTGTAATCTTATTCGTAGGATATCGTAGATCAATGTCTTATGCGCATATTACACGCACCTATACTTAAGAATCTACTTACGCTATGCAAATGTAATTTCTAAGTCGTGCGTGCGCGATCAGCTTCGTGCTCACGGAAACGCATTTACAATACTCGACGCATTTAATGCAATGCATTTAAATGTTCTTCCCACATGAGTGGAAGGAAGATACTCCAATGTAGGAACAAATGCTATTATTGTAATCTCTTATACTTACCATTGCGCTAATCTTATGCTTTTACGCGTTTGTGGTTGAAAGGCAGGATATACCGTATATGTAAGCAATGTTCGTACAATACTTAAAGAGTTTTATTGACTCTTATGTAATTGCACGCAAATTCAATTTACATTTCATTCCATATTTTAAGCGGAATTAATACTTTCTGAACCAAGAAAGCGATGTATCGTGCAGTTAGATATAATGCGTATATTACTCAATCTGATACTCCGAGATAAAAAAAAGTCACGTTACCGCAAAATGCAAACGTCTTGAACAATATAGATTGCCAGCTTATGTACTTAGTACCAGATGGAAGTCCCAATTTATATGTTAATTCTTTTTGTGGTAGCAGTAACGAAGAATAATCGTACCACAAGCGACTCATATACGCACATTTCTCTTCATAAGTTAGATTGAACGGAAGATAAGATGGCTTTTCAGTGTCACGTGTGAGTTTTGATATTAAATTAATTTGTATGATATCGCTCTAAGCCTTCTATCTGAAAATGGTACCAATAAACTCGGAATTTGCCTTATCCAGAAAGTAATATGTTTCTATGTTATTTATGTCCCGCGACTGCGTTTCCCCCTGAAACCTTTCTCTTGGAAAATCACGTCTCGTTGCCATCAGTATCATGAGAGAAAGATAATTCGTAACTGAAATTGAATTAGCATCATGCAAGATAAATCGTAGAAGAAAAAGATATGAGGAAGCAGCCTTTTCTGTAACAACCGTTCCCGACGCGTGAGCATCATCAGCCGTTTCGTTCTCTTTAATCCTAACAGAACACTTCTGCTGGAAATAATAATGTCCCCTCGCGCGTGTCCCTTGCAGCATGTCTATGTCCATCGCCGGACAGTTTCCGAATTACAGACGCGCAGTAGGAACTGGGAAAGTACGCGTGTTACTCGATTAGAGGCGACATCGCTCGTACCGAGAATGAGATGTGTTTCACTCACGGGATAGCATACAATAATAAATAACGTTGTGTCCAAATATGCTTGTGCGCGGCGCGTTTTGCGCTCTGTGTACTGTAATATTATTTCTGAACACTAACGTGGCAGAATGGGTGGATATGCCGCAATTCTCGGACGAGACCAAGATTTACCGGTGAGTTAGTTACATCACATTCTCTGGATCACTTTAGATTAATATCACTTGTGTACTCTTTAAGGATACCTTCTGTACAGCACGATCAGTTTTACAAGTTCAGACGAGCCGATGTGGACAACATTAACTTTCCCGGTGGTCAACGAAACGGCAGCCAAACTTATCGTCATCCGGTTAAAACCACACATGCGATGCATAATAAAAGGACAGAAATTCAGAAGATAAATTCCGTTTCGGTGTCAACAACGCCGGCGAACTTATTTCCTGATCAAATCGCCGACAGTTTCACAGACACCGGTAAAAGTCGCACTGCAACGACCACCGACGCTGTGACTGAGGTAACGGAAAGATCGTTCGTGGGATATAAATAGCTGAAATTAATAAAAGAAAAAATATATAAACAAAAGAATTTATTTTTCGATTAGACAATATAGACATTTTGTTTTAGAATAAATTAAATAACAAAGACGATGCAATCTCACCAACAAAGGATACAATGATTAACACGCTTACGACTCAATCACCATCACCAAATACTAAACAAGAAACATTGCGAGATAAATACGACAATTACACATCGAAGAAGGACGATGGTATATTCCAATACTTGCCCATAGACATACTTAAAAGTGTTCATCGTACTTTACAATCGCAGCCAGCGTCGGTCGAAGGAAAACTTTACTTTCTTAAAACGTTCGAAAGGACATTGATGTCAGAAATAGGTAAAATTTGCCTGCACACTCCTGGCACGCTATCAAGACACATGATACGGAAAGTTCTCATATATACAATCTTGTTCATCGACAGAATCTCGTCTTACTACTACTATGGCACCAAGTCGTAAAATAAGAGGTGTCGATTATTATGGGCACGATGATCACGACGACCATTCTGTAGGATTCCCTTCGATAGAAGGCGCACTGATGGCCATATCATTCCTCACGTTCGCAGTTTACCTTGTCCGATTAGTCATGGTAAGGAATATTCCTTGAGACACTGATCTCCCGACAACTAGGATTAATACTAACTGTAAAATTACACTCTGCTTTCTTTGGTGTGTTGTTGAAAATAACATCTCATTGCAGCTTCTCTTTCGGAATCTTAACATGCCCACAACCACTACCACTACTGCCTCTGTATTTTTTGGCAAAAGGAAAAGATCCGCCGATCTCGATGACGACACCGTTAGGATACTTAGCAACATTAATAGTTTCGTTCCTGATCTTTAAATTATAATATAAAATGACTTGTTATTGGCGGTGGGAACAGCTGGAAAATGGATAACTCTATATGAAAAAATATGTTGAAAATATAAGTAAAATTTTCTCATAGAAAGTTTTATTTTCGAGAGAATCAAATTTGAAATTAAAAGAATTAAAAAATTTGAAAACTTTATATATAAATGCGTGTAGAAAACAGTTAAAAGTTATCTAACTTTAATAATGATAGAAAAGTCACACATTAATATTATTGGAGCACTAAGATCCGCTATGACTGTCATTGGCCTTTCTCTCGATTTAAATTGTTTATACATATATGCGGTCTTATCCTAATTATTATTTAATAATGATGATTTTACGATTTTCAATCTGCTTCTATAAAAACAAAGCTTCGTATGAAAAAATCTTATTCGAATATTTTCCTTTTTCTTTCACGTAAAATTATTCCTTTTCCGATTGTGCCACCAATAATGGCGTACCCTGTATGCCTATAGTTCGTAGAATTAAAACGGAATGTACCAGCGACGTATCAACGTATATATCTCGCAATTAAAATCGATTTGTTATTAATTAGCGCTATTATTAATACTGTTATTATTGGCGTACCAAATTCATTATTTCGCTATAAATAGTTGTTATAACTTAGCTTGTACGTCCATCGATGGTGTTGAAATAATTGAAGGAAACGCATCGACATAGGTTTCCATGGGACGACGTAGTGGTAATTCACGCAATGCACCGATAAGATACGCCAATTTCGCTTTATCCGTTCGATATGTATTGGTGTCTTTCTGGTATGCGATGATACCTTGCGATAGTAAATTAGACCATGTTGTGTTATACAGATCAAGAGATAAACAGTAGGGATGTTGACACCAGTCCTTAGCCTCGAACATTAATCTTTCTACTTCTTTCTGCGTTTCGACGAGAATTGTCCGATCCGTGAGTTCGACTGATGTTCTTTCAGTCCACTAAAAAGGAGAGAAAATGTATTAATGTTTAACACATTGATTTTTTTTATATTTAATTTTTTTAGATAAATTTTTTACCTCAGTTAACAAGGTACATATCACATATATAACGTCTATGAAAGGTAATATAACGTTGTGCAAGATAGAAAACAGTTTGGTGTTATTTCCTATAAAAATTAAGTCATTCGCTGTATACAAGCAGTCCTGTGATAGCAATATATTCAATGACTTTTCCCATTCCGTTTTAATTAAAGTTTTGTCTTCAATCGGACGCATCACAAACTCCGTGCTGAGCAATCTTCTTAATAGTTCATATCGTTCCAAAGCTACTTCTGCAAATTAAATGTAATACAAGATAGATAAAAAACTGTTACTTTTCTTTATCGGTGTAAAAAATGAATATACTAATCAATATTATATTTGCATGAAAAAAAAGTAATTACTTTTTTGTATTTTATTATTATTATATCAATTGCTAAATAAATAGAAATAGTCATTAATGTTAGTGTTTGCAATCATTACCGGTTTGGGTGCCATTCTCTCCTATTGTTGCAGTAATGAAAGCTGTTTCTGCCAGAAAAGCCAAAGCCGGATTGATATAAATTGCAATATTAATGGCAGGTACCGCTATTTGCAAAGTCCGTTCAGACAGAGGATACCCCTTGATATTTGAATAATTCATTTGTTTCATTCCTTTATGCCTTTGTTTGATCTTTAATGTGTTCAATGAATCAAGCATTATTAATTCATCATGCGGTTTTAAAGATTCCAGTATTTCCTGTTTAATTCTATCGCTATCAGTACTGCAACAAACAAATCATATAATTTTGAAGAAGATTAACAATTGTTTGAGCATATCAATTAATGGACATACATTTCAGTTTCGTGTATTAAGGCTTTCAACGATTTAGTAATAAAGTTTTTAAACCATCGATAATCTTTGACCAACGAATCGAGTGTATATGGCTCCTTTGGTTTCGTCTGGATTCTTTCATTGAGAAATAAAGCGATGATATTGATCGACATAAGTACAGTGTTCTTCTTGTGTGATTCTATTATAAGATAAGCTATATTCTCCACAACTGGCGATGGAATTTTGAAGGAAGGCTGTAGAACTTTCCTTCTGCGATGTGCCGTATCCACGAATCGATTAGTGGATATTGGTTCTCCGATGTTAAAGAAAATGCGTCCGTGAGAGAAGGGTTTCTGTAGAATGGAGAGTGACCGAAAAAGTCCAGTCGTACTTTCTTTTGGCTTCGGGACTCCTAGCATTTCGTAAACAAATAATAATTCTTCCGGCGGTCGTTCATAATTAATACTCATAGGTACAAAATGTATGTCAGGTACGTCGCCTTGAAGAAAACTTTCTACAATGATGGACAGAAGGCCTGCGAAAGAATAATATAAGATTTAATATCCATTTGTAATTTGAGATGATTTAAAAATCTGTTTCTTACCCACCATATTTTGGCATTGTACTCTTCTGACTACGGCTCCGTGTACCCTCAACAAAAAATTCTATCGCCCTATCACTGTGACTAACGATAGTGTTGATATACGATCGGAAAATTTGCTTGTACAATAAATCATTAGAGAAACTACGTCGTATATAAAAGGCTCCAGTTTTTCGCAACAGTTCTCCCACTATTTTCATATTATAAAAATCCATGCCAGCTGCGATGTTCGGCAGTGCCATGTCGTAGGAAAAGAGAATGTACGACAGTAGAATAAAATCCAAATAACTTCTGTGCGACGGCACGTAGATATACTGTACTTGAGATATTCGTGTTTCCTTCTTCAAGTCGTAAAGAATGGTTTCGTTTACATAAATTTTCGAGAACATCCTCTTTATAGCTTTTGTAATAAAAATAGCTGAAATCACAGGTATAAGATATTTAGCAGCGAATAACTCAATCATTGAATTAGAGTTGCAATTTTATTTCATCTTACTGAGACAACAAATACAAAGCATCATGACTGATAAAAAATTATACGATAGTCTTTTTAATTCTTGAAAAATATATTAGATGAAATAATGAATGTGTATAGAATACATAGAATTTAAGATAATACAATATTTATCAAAAATATACCTAGCCAACGAACCGTGGCCAAATCTGCTTTACTAGCCATCTCGTTTATCATAGCACGGGCGTTATTCTCAACATCTTTAACTCTGATACCCATTGTTTTCACTATTGTGTCGATAGTAACTCTGACTTGTTTGTCTAGCAAAACAGCTTGTATGATCCTTTCCCTGTTGTAGACTGACTCTGGTGGCAACATGTGTGGTAACAATGGATCCATGGGGCGTGTCCCCCACAAAAAATCACAATCCCTCCGTCTATCCTCCAGCATGTCGACAAACCCAATGTTCCGTTCCATCTCGCCTGCCAATGTGCAATAAGACACCTCGTCGACTTGTTTACTGTTATTACTCCCAATATTTGCAGAGGCCAAGCTCGACTCTGCCACTTCTATGAGAATGTCGATTTAAAGCGTGCGATAGCAAGATATTAAATCTCACGTGACGCAAGACTGGATTTTAATCTCTCACATGATAGGAGATGTCAAAAATGTTTCTTACACAATGTTTTCATTTTAAAAAATTACTCCATAGTTTCAACGGAACAGTCACATAAGTAAACAGTTTCTAAAAATCACATTTACGAGTTGGTGTTACAAATTTAAGCTGGGAGAGAGACCTTCCTCTTTTTTTTTCTTACTTCCTCACAGGAGTGAGTCGTCTCTGTGGGGTGACAATTACGCCTCGTTAGCTGGTCGTCGCCATCTTGGACAATTATGTTGTGAATTATGGGTGGATGGTGGATTCCGTAAAGCACATATGATGCGTGTATATTTCTACAACATACGTAACGTTTACTATAGAAAAATGCGCGCATATGCGCTTTACGGAATCCAGCCTATGTATTCTTCTTTATTTGCAAGGCAATATCTGCATTTAGAAGAGATATGTTAGACGTTGGAAAGAAAAGAAAAAAGGATAAATAGTGTGAAGGGTTCACTTACGAAGAAGTGAATATTTGCGATATCTGCTCTTTTTTAGCTGCACCGGAGTCGTACCGAAACCGGCGAAAAATAGAGCTTCACGGGCATGATAAGACTAAAAAAAATTTAGCACAGTGCAGGCTGCAGCGATCGACGTATCGCATCGCATTGTTACGTCCGTACGATAAACAATTCAATAAACAATCCGGAATGACCGGAATCTCAAAATTTACACTCGGAAGCTAAACGCGTGAAGTTAGGCGCGTAAAGCTAATTAGCTAAGGACTTGTTAGGCGCGTGAAGCTAGACGCAATAGGGATGCAGGCGTTCCATCATTTTGCGTCTGTTCGTTTTGCTTGCACTCCCTAGCGTTTTCTGCGTACGTCCCTGGCGAAAAATTTTCTTATGCGAATTCGGTTGGACGCACTATAGTGCGCACTGGTGCACATTAAAGCCGTCGTACACAAATTGACA
>NJRQ01000353.1:182458-216234 GCA_003063805.1 Aphaenogaster ashmeadi | reverse complement strand
AAGCTTTGTGAACCAACTAAAATGAGGAAGCAATGTGCAAGTTTCTACTTGCACACTTTTTTTGTATATATTCGGGTGTAACTTTTATTAAATTTGCTGTTTAAAATAAGCCATTTGATAAAATAGCCAAATACGGTTAGCGGATTTAGCGAAGAGAGCGTGCACACATATATCGCGGAAATGAAACAACGTGGATAAGGAGCGGGTTGAAACTGGATCCCGCTTATATGTATGCGCGACACTCAAAACAGGCGCGGTATTGCGGCAGTGCCCCGTGCACATTGGTGAAATTATTCTTTCGTCTGTGCAAGTCCGGATCTGCCTTTCAAATAAAGAAGCGTCCGTACGCTCAGAATAACTTTGTCATTTCCATATATTTTTCCAAGCTAGCGGCAGCGTTTATCACGAAGCTAACTTACGCCCGTGGTTCATGCACAGTCAAATTTCCTTCTGTGTATTAGAGTATTAAATTCGCAAACCGAAGCAACAAAGTATTATAAGTCACATTTTATGACACAGATCCGTAATTGTATAGCGTATTTCGATTAAAGGAAATATTATTTTATGTTACAGAAATAAAAAGTAAAAAATTCATTTTAGACAGTATTGCATTTATTGCTGTTATTTCTAACGAGTTGCGTAATGTTGCAAACGTAGTTGCGTAACACTCTTACTAGGAAAATAGAGTTGTAGATGTGATTAGACGCAAGATAAGTCACGCTTGTTTTGCAATATTTTACGCAATGTAGGTAAGTCATGATTAAAAATCTTAATATCTCAAAAGTATGTTTCAAAAAAACTAAAATAATGCTAACGGAAACATAAATTACAAATACATATGTTATTTTGAAAATGATTAAAAGTATTCATAAAGATATCAAAGTCAGTATATATAATTATCTAGTATTAGTTGATATCCTTATCTCATTAAAAATTTCAAGGCTTTTAAACTGTTAATTTACGATAAATCGTTGATAAATGAATCTCAATAAGTGATTTAGATATGTATATGTGCTAATATGCAATAACAATTTTTATCTAGAACTTGCGTTCGTAATATGTTGCACATCTTTAACATTCATCAGCACTCAGTTGTGAATAGTTTGCATTGCTGACGCAAAAAGTGTGATGCAAGAGTTTTCTATCTTTGTATTAGAAGCACATTTTCCATGTAAGTTCAATAGAATTAGTAGCGTAAGTTTATTATCTATTACAAGTCAATATCTCTCTTGTGTTCCATTTGAGATAAGAGTGTAACTTCTCAAATTGCTGCTTTGATAACGAAATGGGATTTGCACAATAATAATGCACTTGTTAGAATCCCTGTTCTTCTGTATAAATCGTTTATTTCCTTCAAAAAAAGATAATTTATTTAAAATATCTTTTAAAATTAAATTACCTTTTTCTTAAATAAAAAAATAAATAAATTTATTTAAAACAGATAAAAATATGCAATGGATAAAGTAAAGAAAATAAAAGTTTTGGACAATATAAAATTTTAGAGAATCTACAGAAATGCGATTTTAATTTTATACATATAGTTTAAAAGATATTGATGCTATCAAAGACATACTACTTTCATAGCTTTGATTCAAGGCATTGAAGTTTTATTATCTAACTGAGAACATTCATAGCTCGTTACCTTTCGACTATACAACAGATTAAACATTCTAACAGTGGAAAACGCTTCGTGAATTGCTTAGAGTGAACAACACCGTTACAACAGTTCGAGAAGCCACCAATCGCTAACGTTAGCGCTCTCTTGTCGTCTTCCGCATAGTTGTCGAAGCGTCACCCGGGATAAGTTTGATCGTTAAGGCCAAAGAATGCGACACCGTATACATCGCCTAGCGCGAAACTTTTCGAGGGCCGCCCGGAGCGAGTTTAACAATCGTCGAACTTTATCCCGAATAGATACGATATCGGGAAAAATAGGTGGGGTACATATCCCGTGATGGAGAGAGAAAGAGAGAGAGAGAGGGGAGGAGAGAGAGAGAGAGAGAGAGAGAGAGAGAGAGAGAGAGAGAGAGAGAGAGAGAGAGGATGAGTGAAGCGGAAAAACACAAGGAGAAATGGCAAAAGGGTTAGAGAAAATCGGGGTAAGAGGTAACAGAAGCAAGCTGAAACAAGATCGAAGTACGAAATGTCCTGGAACACTTTAATCGGACTGCAATTACAAGTTCGAGTAGAGCATTGTGCCACCACCGAGTTTCTCGATAGTCTTCTATCGATGAAACCTAAGGACGAGAACGTTGCCACTCTGTAATGATTCCGAAGAAAGTGATTCCCGTAAACAATCGTTTGTTACTTCTCTGCTATCTTCTTAAAACAAATCAGAAGCTAGTATTTCCTGTCCTCACCAATTGATTAATAATAATTATTAATAGTTGATGAAATATCGTAAAATAGTAATGCAATGCGTGAATTTGTTATATTTTTGTATTTTTCAATATATCTGGACTAATATGTTTTATTATTAAAGTTGTTTTTCAATTATCTGATGCGTGAAACATATCCGTCAAGCAAAATCCGAAAATTAATCCCAGAATTAATGATAAACTGAGAAGCATATATTGCCTGTAATTAAATTAATTTTTAACTGGAAAAAGAACAATAAGTTTTAATTATTTAGATCGATGTGGAGAAAAAAAACAAAATATTTGTTAATCTTCTTGTATGGTTTTATGTATTATAATATAATAAATTAATTACTATATACGATCTGTCTTTTCGATCGAATAAAACTATACTTGTATCAAAAAGACGAACGACCTTATTCAGTATCAATAATATGAATGCGTGTCCTTATTCAGAAAATTTTCATCCGAACGATTTTATCCCGAGAAATCGATCTTGATATCTAACCAAGTCAAAATATTTATACAGGTCGATACTACCGATTCCAATTGATACAAAACAGTTTCAAGGGAAATCAGATGTTTTGACAATACTGACCCATCTTGAGATAGCCGGATATAAATAAGAAAATTTGATAAATAAATTCATTTCGTATGCATTGCAAATACAGACATGGTATGAGAGAATTTTGTTTCGGCCTTAGGGATATGAATTAGGATATCCCAGGCATGTGATTATGATTTATTTTCGCTATTGTTACTATTTATTTTAAAATTACTAAATACGTGATACTTCGAATCACCATTGCTTGATTTAAACATTACTTGAATAAATGGACAAATAGATAAACAGATGCTCGCACATTTATTTAAGGTCTCGATAAATTATTCGAAATACGGATATTCTCGACAAATACATTCGCACAGGACGACAGAAACGTACTCGATACGTTCCGATAATCAAGCGAGTAGTTGAGCAGGATGAATAAATCTATCCCACCGCCCGCATTCCGAAAGGAGTATCCCGCGGGAATACTGTGGCGGTTTACCTTCGGTTCTCGTATTTGTCTCGTGAAGAAGGTACTTCCCGCTGCCTACAGCGATCTAACAGTTGCTTCAATCGTTCGTCGAACTATCTCAATCACTCGGAACATTCCGTTATGATTTCCTCGTATAATGATCGATATCGTCGTTCGAAGAAATCCTCGTACTCATCTTTCGCTCTCGTACGATCGATTTTTGTTAACGCCGATTCTTCGAATATACGATCGACGCTCCCGAAAGATCAGGATTTCGCGAAGAAATGCTTTTCCGAAGTAGACCTGGCCGGTTCGCCTCGATAAATGATCTCCCTCGTGAAACGTCGTAAAAATGACGACTGGCACTCTGGACATCGCATTTGTCCGCGGATGTTGTCATCGTTCTCACTTCCGGTCCGCGTATACGTCTGTCCGATATTCGAATCCGCGATTATATGATCGACAAGGTACATGATCCAACGGAAAGAACGGGGTGAAGGAGGGACGATGGAAAGATAGTAAGGAGGGAAGGAGGGAAAAGGTAGACAAGTGCGGATAGAATCTTGAGCGGAGGACCGAACGTCGCCGCGCCGCGCCGCGCCGGGAGGATATGGGGACCGTGAGGGCGAGAAGTATGCAAATGCGAGAGTACATTTATCTCGGCACCACGCCCATGTATTTCCTGGGAGCTTCCGGACGCATTGTCGGGGACGAATCGAATACCCACACCACCCCGCGACACCCCGCCGTCGGTGAACACACGCGCAAACACACGCTCACCCACACGCGCACGCACACGTTCGGCGCGATAGTCTGTACGCGTATGTGCCACCGGTCCGATACTCCGGAGATTTACGAGCAAACTAGCCTGGTCCCCAGGGCTAATAGACCGGCAAGTTATGGGCCAATTCAATTTAATTTCGAAAATAAACAACCACCATTGGCGACGTCGGTCAATTTATTCCGAGGTCTCGCGAGCTGGCCGCGATGCGGCTGTGCTCGGACATCGTCGGGGTGTGAGCCTCGCATGTAGCCGGAAAGTTTCCCGGTCACCCACTTCATCATACAGCCAACGTTAAGCTCACTGAGAACCCTCATAAGCTGGTACGTCAAGTTCCGCCCAGATTTTCGCCGCGATAATAAGGGACTTAATTGAAGCGTCGGCTGAAACAATATTGTAAGTATCGTTTCGCAAATTTGTGTATCGCGATGTATGATATTTATAAAGCAGATAATATTTAAGATAAGATGTAAGAACCACAAATAATATCGTTTAAATTGTTTAAATTAAAAAACAAAATTGTATATGCATACAAAATACGTTTGAGTTTATACCGCATAAAAGTAATAAAAAAAGTTTTTTGTTGAATATATAAATGCAACAATAATCAAATTTTAGTTGATTGTAATCCTCAAACCATTTCTCGTAAATAGATAACTACGTTACTCTGCCAAGTTTAACTTTTAAATCTTGCGTAACAACGTCATACTTTTTTACACGATATATGAGGTCGATGAAAAATGCAATTACTTACGAAGACTGTATATAGTGATTTTCCGGATATAATAATTAATATAGTAATTATCAAAATGATTGCAAATCTGAAGAAAAGTAAGAAACTACGGAATATACGATTGACTCCGTAATTGTATCTATTTGAGGCAAATGAAAGAAAGACGATAACGCATTCGGACACGCTCTTGTTACCAGGAAGCAGCCAAGTTTAATGAATTATCGTACTTAGTTCCTTGCAACGACAAGAAATCGATGCACGTTAAATTACGGAGTGGTAATAAAGCCGCGCGGGGTACTAAAGCCGGCACGGCTCATTAAATTCTCTCGATAGTTTTCCCGGCCCAATTTATCGATGCACGCGCGGCTTCGTACTCTACATTCTCGCCTAAAGTACTACCTAAGAATACGCATCCTACCGCGACAATAATAAAGTTGTACGCCGCACTTTATCGTTATGAACCGGAACGAACGGCGCTTGACGATCATTAAAAAATATATTTAGAAACCTTTATTAAAAACGTAATAAAGATAATTTATGCCGTTAATAAGATCGAACATTCCTTTGATTTTCTTTGCTTTAAATTTACTTGCTGATAAAAGTGAAGAAAAAGATAAATTAGTTATTCATAAATTGTTTAATATATATTTTTGATATTATAAAACTCTGATTGTATTTCGTAAAAAATATACATATAGTCACACTACATCAAATAATATTTTTTATATTTAATACAATCGATTACGTATATAAATGGTACAAGTAAAAAATCTTTAATGTTTCATGAGTAATGTTTCTAAATACTCACGGTAAGCGATTATTTTCGTAATCCCTTTTTTTCTCGAAGAATATCGCAACGTGCTGTACAGCGTGAATTGATATGACAATTTAGAAACATTCTGCATACGCATTAACCGCTCCAAATACGAGCCATTGCTACTTCGGTAACCAAATGATTTAGCCGGCCAAATGATGAATGTACCGCCACAGCCGCTAAATTACGATGCAAATTGTACGGACTCCGAGCGTCATTTTCACGCGGATTGCACCGTCGTGCAACTTTCTCGCGAGTAAAATTGGAAAACTGCATCGTGAATTATACGTTAATTGCGCGTGACTCTCGGTAAAGCACAGCTTGCGTGCTGACATCGTCCACAAAATTGCAAACTTTACGTGATAACACGTGTACGATCGAGAGCAAATGGAACGATACTTGAAAAATCGCGTTCTATATCGCGAGAAGGACTATAACGCGGGGACAGCCCGTTAATATCGTCTGCATATTTTGCAAAGAAGGAAGATAAAGGACGCTCTTTCAGTTTGTTTGATTAATGGCAATTTTCTCATTATCAGCCTGGAGTGTCCGTTCGATCAAGTGCTCGAGTGGATTACGCTTCGTACACAAACTCGGTTTCTTTCTTTTGTCACTTTGGGGCAAACAGCGGCGCCGGTCCATTATTGGATGCCGATATTCATCGTGCCTGACCTGTCGATAGATTCACGAGCGTCTGCTATCTTGGCCCAGCACGTACCATATTCCCCCGTAATCGCGCTGTTACAGCGGCCGTGTTAATCGTCACACGTGTAATTGGGTCTCTAAGACTATGTATCGGGATATAGTTCTGTCCGATTTCGCATCCGCCGGCATCGTAAATATGCTGTTTCCATGCAAATACGCGTTGACAACGTTGCGCGTGGTTGTCGCCGTAAATAAAATAACAAAATATATAATAACAGATCATTGTTTTTGAAATAATCTACAGACAGAAAACATTCGTTGTATGAATAAATTTCTCGTTAGCACGGTTGAATATTTTTCGATGCTAAAACAATATTAACATGTAAAAAATAAATGATAATAATAATATATGAAACATGAGGAAATTATTAAATAAGTTTAATTTTCTTCAGCTACAGCCGTTTGCGACATATATCAAGCGGGCCGATCAGTTGTAAAAAAAATAGAGAGCATCGAGCGATGACAGGATCGCCGTAAGAAGGAAAAGTGGGATGAGGGAAATGCGGGAATTCGCGCTCAGACGATCGGATATATCGGGCTGCGTCCTCCGTGTATTTTCTTTGGACGACAAAAGACGGCCAGGATGCGAATTCTTCCGCGATCGAGGTCGAAGAATGGGGTAGACGAATTTAAGGCATCCATGCGAGGACACGATGGTAGTTCGTGTGTCGCTGGATAGCATCGGCAAGAGAAGTAAAACGCGATCAATCAGCTTTTCACAAATCGTTAAGTTCGGTAACGTAATTCCAGATATAAATAAAAGTGACGCTCGTCAGTTATCAATCATGGTTTGTCGAAACTGGTTGATAAATCCTCTGTGTCCGTAAAAGAAATCATCTTAATATTCACCACCGGATTTATTACATAGAAGTACGATATTTAAAACGAGTAATGTTTTAGACATTAAATGTTTTCTGCAAAGGCTATGTGTGGGTACTCACATCTATTTAATTATTCGCAATTCTATGCTTCCTCTTCAGGAAAAATTTCTTCAACTAAATATTTGGTCATTTCTCGATTATGACCGCGAAATCAATTTGTGGTTTACAAAATTTGCGTCTCTTTCGTTTCGTAAGACACAAGTGAAGACGTTCAGCGAAAAATGTGATAGACCGAGAAGAGAAAAAGGAAGCCTATGTGCGATCAGATTACCTTATATTCGATTACACCCCTTTCGACATACACCGAGACGCTAACAAATACATACTATGGCTTCATACTACATTTGTTTGTTCCCAGTCCGAGCCACACAAGTAAAAGCCACGTAAAGAAAAGGATAAGATGATCACATATGTTCACTAACTTTCGCATTAGTATCGATCGGAAATATAAATTTGTATCTCTGGATGTAAAATTATTACATTTTTTAGCCACATATAAATGTTACGATTCAATATTCGCATTGCATTATATGAAGAATTGTCTATTTTATATAGCAATAAATAATTTTTATTTGTTTGATAGATAGATGTTTAAATTTTCGTTATAAATTTTCGTTTAATTGACGTATGCACATATTGAGCATTGCCTCGCGGTTAAAATAAAATAAAAAAACGCGCGGATACAAAAACAAATAGATATACGGTTTCTTCGATCGATTATCAATATTACTATCTATTACTCGAGACCAATATTGCGCATAATACCCAGATATTATTTAACGATTCGGGCGCTGATTTTCAGCTCCACCGAGGATACGCGTTGCTTTAATGTAATCTAAATGATAAACGATGCAAGAGCAAGATGCCGCTTTATGCCGCGAAACCTATACTAACAAAATTATTTCCTCGATATTCAATTGCGAATTCGACGAGAGATTTATGTTGCCGTCTTGAGAGCTTACTGAAATCGAATCTTAATTTACAGTTCAACAACGAGCAGGCCAAGATAATTAACATTAAATATCGAAAAGTCGCGAAAAATAGTACGGATTTGATTAAATTCTCAATAAAAATGGATTCCGATGGCTCAAGGAGTTCATCGTGTGGATCATGCGAGTGAAATTCTCTGGAAAACGTCACGTCGCAACGTGGCGGAAAATTTGATTTCGCTAATGGGATCTTTCATCCCAGCGTTACATCCCGCAGAAAATACTTGGTGGAGTAAAATCGCGGAGTTTCGAACAATCTCGACATTAATTCTACCTTCGCCGGCGGCCGGGCGCTCTCTCTGGCTCACGTTTATAGAAATATTTTCTATAAAGCGCGCTCTCCGACACAATGGCGGCCACGCTGGAAGTGAAAATACTTTGTCTTGTTTTCAAAGAGACTTAATATTTATCATAGCGAACGCTTAAAAGACTGTTGCCGACAGGTCGCATAATTTAAGTGTTCCCTCCACTCACGCTATTTTGCATGCTGTCTCGTCCAAGTGTGCCGCACATAGTTTCATATCGAAGGCAGCGCTCTCTCGCTCGCGGGCAGAATCGATAGTTTTTGCGAATGCTGGAAATGCATATTCGCGACTATCGCCCGTCCGATCGCGAGCGGTCCTTTATTCCCCTCTCGATACAAGAAAGAGTTACCGCGGTATAATATCATTTTGTTCCACCCTGAATTTATTATTTGTACAAGAATCTATAAAATGGAGAATTATAAGGGTCGAAGTTGTTGCTACCTGTTTCATCAAAAATCTGTTTCTATTTTCTCGGTAAACTTTATCTATATTGTTGCGTTTGCTTTATATTCTTCGTTTTCTGACAACGCGCAAATTTTCTATTAAAATAAAAGTTTTTCTTAATTGTTTTAAATTTAAAACGTTTTGTTATATAATTTCTTGTAATTATTTGACCTACAATTACCAACTTCTATATTAGAGAACACGATATCGTTTTACGCATGAGTGATAACGTTAATATTTGCACCGATATTTTCCTGTGATTTTCATATTATTCGCAAACACTTTTTTTCAGCTGCTACGAGAACACTGGATCGTTGATGTGAAAAAATAACATTCCGCGCGATGCACGCTATAGCTCTGTGTAATCACGCTTATTGTTAGGACAGACCGATTTATTTTCCCGTGTACCGCGTGTGTACTTTTCTATCGAGCAAAAACGTCCGCGAATCTAATTAATAAAACAAATGCGCCTTTCATGTCCTCGGTACGTCTATCTATCGCGCGGAGAATTAATCCCCGTACGAAACTCGTCGCGAAAATTAAAAGTACACTTTCTCCCATCGCGATCCGTCTCGCTAATAAATTACGCGTCTGATTAACGGCGCCGCCACTAAACTGATCGATCGTGGAAACTGATAACCGTGCAAAATCTGTAAAGATAAATTAACTTTCGCGAAAGGATCTCGGCTGGAGCGCCGCGCGATATTAAAGATGGGAGTGCTCCGTTATTTTTGGTGCTGAAGAGCTCCCTTGTCCACCGTATTATTCGATCTGATTTACTTAAACCTCTTAAGGCTGGATATCATTCCGTCACGTCGCACAACGGATTTTCATAGCTCGCGGCTCTCCTTTTTCTCGCGTTCGCAAACGACGAGTATGTCGGAACTCGCGTGCCTCGCGTGGTTCGCTTAAACGGCTTTTTAACATTCGTCGCGTGTACACTTCTGCGCTCCTGTGAGTGTGGGGGCAGCGCTCCTGCAAAAAAGTACACACGTACTCTTGGCTGGCTACACGTAGGATCGAAAGGGACGGGGAGTCGAAAGGCTTTATAGACCCGCACGACAATATACGTATGTGTGTGTGTGTGTACATAGTGTCGCATGTTGCCTGCAGTCTCCTTTACGTGCGGATTTTTTTTGAACAAGTTGAAGTTGACTTTCCCTTAACAAGAATACCGAGGCATAGATAACTTTTTAGGTCCTAAACGATTAAAAATTTAGAAATAGGTATACAAAAAAGTTGCAGATAAAGTACAAAATCTTATTCTTCATTTCTATTCTTGTGTATCTCACTTTAAATTAGAACCTTTGTAAATTATTTTAAGATAGCTCTGGGTTTTTATAGATAGCACAAGAAAAAACATCAAAGTCATTGTTTGGCGATATATTTCGCATTTTTATAACAGTAAGCTAATCATAAACCGTGGCTGAGCCGTAAAACCCTGTAAATGTAACTCTGTCACGTAAATACGTGGCGATAAAATTATCGTATAGTTTTACGAAAAAGAAGACAAAATAAGTAGATGAAAAGATTTTAGCATGAAAGTAAAAAATTCGGCTATTCATTTGGTTTAATTGGATAACATAAATTCACGTTAAACATTGCGTAAAGGGACTTCAAATATTTTCGTTAGTAATTAACCAATTTAACGCAATTTTGCAATATAAATCTTACTATTAATGCATTTGCACGACCGTCTAATGTAACAAAATTTTGTGCCACAGCTCGTCTATATGCTAAAGAAACAATAGGAGTGACGTATCGAATTTATAAAAATCTCATCAATAATGCTTTCGAGAAAAACTCGTTATCATATTCATTATCGACAGGAGTTTTCACTCCCGCAAAAATTGCGTCCGCATAAGCTCTCGTTCAAGTGCAGGAATATTAATGTACTTACATTGTGAATATGAGCACAAAGAGGACATCGGTGCGATAAGCGGCGGATCGATAGGGCCGGGAACAAGTCGTTCGTATGATAAAGTACTAAATTGCAGCCGCAGCAATATTTCATAATGTATCCACGCCGGTCATTATCGCGTTCTGCGGACGGTGTGCGCGAACATTTTCGAATCAATTAAGCGCACTCCGTGAAAATCACGAGAATCGCGCGAAAAACAGATCTCGTTCGTGGAAAATAATATCGCTGGCGAACCTGTTGACGAAAAAACATTGCGTGATGATATTCCACTTGTGATTATGAGAAATTTTTCTCCATAAGAGACCATTCGTATTTCCAACTGGTGATATATAATTTCGCGTTCATATGTTATATCGAAGTAGGGGCGAGGGAGGGGGAGAGAGACAGAGAAGAAAAAACGCAAACCGAGCATCAAAAGTGCATAATTTCAGCTTAACACGGACGCCACTCGAAAGAGCACTCTTGCCTCGCTTCGTTATTGGCAATAAACCTCAACCTGTTCTTTGCGTGTACACGATTTCGCGCGCGCACGCGCGGCCTCCCCTATGTTAGCTGTGCAATTCGTGCGGCATCGAACGGAGGTGCATTTAACTCTCCGCACGTATGCGAGCTCACGAGCCATTGAGATAAAACGCGCAGTAAATAAACAGGGCCGCCCGCGCTATTATTTGCGACAAGAAATATCAAATCGGCGGCAGGAAAGCGGACCGGATATATCGCATGCACGCACGCACGCACTCGTGTACACGTGTTTAAGTGATGCGCATACGTCGCACGTAGCGGCAAGATGATGCGTGTACGTGATCGTGATACGCCTGACATCCGACCAAGTTTCAGCTTACAGGTGCCATTATATTCGTGTTAAGCGTTCGCGATCATTGTGACAAGTTGTTCATTCGCATTTGTTCGCGTTTGTTCACTTGGTCTGAATCCGACTTTAGCGTCGCGAAAAAAACTGCTTGTACCTATCGTCCTCCTATTTATTTTGGTGTAGTTTTTGCTTAATCATCGCGTAAGAATTTTAATTTAAGACCGGATGACATCTTTGAAATCTTGTCATGGTATATATATGTATATAATTTAAAACAATAGTGGGATATATATTATCGAGTTGAATAATAAGTTTACTACAGCATCAGAGTATGATTACATTTCCTCGTTATGAATTGGAATAATGATAATTTGTTGCCAGACTATCGGAAGTACATTTATTGAATCCAAATTGAGTTTGGTTGTCATTAAATTTAAATAATTATAATTTGTTGTTGGGCTATCCGAAGTACATTGATCGAACCGAATTGAGTTCAGTTGCCGTTAAATTAATATCAGACACACGATACACAAAGAGAGATAATAACCCATCTGCAATAAAATTTTCGTAAGAATTTGGCCTTTTTTTTGTCTTTTCAATCGTCTTCCGCGAAATCTTCCTCGACAGGAAGTTCCGTGACCTAAATAATGAAGCAGATATCTCGCGTAGCGGAGCGAACCAGAAATCGAGGATTAAAGAGTTCTATCGTGCCACAGGACGAGATGTCAGATCGTGGATGGCGGTGGGAAATCGTCGAAGTTTCCAGGTCGATAGGGCGTAAGGAGGGGCGACTCGAGAGGCCGGCCAGGAAATGCAAAGAGTGCAAAGAAGAGAAGGAAGAGGCGCGATTGCGAAGAGGAACCGGAGATCGGCACGAAGAAGGAGTAGCAGAGTCCTTCTCCTTCTCTCCTTCTTGAGAGAGAGTGAGAGAGAGGGAAAAAGAGATGAGGAGAGTAGAGGAACAATTGAATCAGCGAAATCAAGCTCCCGCGATCGAGAGGGTTGGTACGCGCTCGAGCGCAATCACGACCACTCGCGAATTTAAATGCCACCACCTCGTACAAGTCGACGTGCTCGATCGCACGGCCACCGGATACTGGAAGAGGACGGGAAATTCAACGGACGTATGCGCGACACGACGCGCTGCATCTCCGGCAAGCGAGTGCATCGCCATCTCCGGAGATGCATCTCCGCTCGAGCTCGCCGCTGGCTCGTCTGACACCCTACGCGAGCTACCAAGATCTAAATTATACGAATAGATCCGTTTTTCCTACACTTCCTACGATTTAGTGTTACTCCTTCCGCCGAAATTAAATACGTATAACCGTGGATTTGTAGAATTAGCAACCAAACACGTCGAAATACGAATTTCGTGTACACGTCAGTGTACGATTTAATATTTTCGTGTAACATCAGGCGCAGATTAGTTTCAACCGTGATGCTAGGTATTCGATATCGTTAAATTCCTGCTGTGCTTGCAAATCGTGATTCGTGCCTTAATATAATTTGCATTTCATCGGTCAATTTGGACAGGCGTGACGTTACGTTATTTTCACCGAAGCATCGCAGTTCTCTCGTGCATCAGATTTTATTTATAGTTCACACATAATTGACATATCGTAAAATGCAATATCGCACCAGGGATATTTTTTCTTTTCTTTCTTTTAAATGTATAAAATAACTGTAAAGAGAGAAATATATCGCGTATCTTGCAGCCACATAGCAATTATACTAAAAAGGTCGTTCAATGCGCGATGTATAACGATCGCAGTTGTAACCGTAACCGTAAAAATTTCGAGAGTCACGGCTTAACGAACGCTCCGCCTCTCTGGAAATATCCGGATCTAGTTTTTCACGATTCTTACGCGTCGTTGCGAAGCTTTTGTTTCCAGCCAAAATAATCCGTTTATTTCTATCGGATAGTAGTTCACAATCGTCGATCGATTCAGCCATCTGAATTAACGACGTATCAAGAGCCAAATGTAGCTCTAATATTTACCGGATATCCGAGAGGAAGCTAATCTTTCGATGCGAAATTGTACGTCGTCGTCGCAGCGTGTAATCGGACGAGCGGGACTCGATTGTATTCGATCGAGTGCGCCATCGACCTGCGCGCGATCGACCGGACTCAAATTTAATCTTCTAATCCGGGCAGAGAAGAATCGCAAGAGAAAGAAAGAGAGAGAGAGAGAGAGAGATGGAGAATGTGCGCACAGCAGGCACGGGCAGTTTCCTTGCTTTCGTCACCGTGTGCAGCTTTTTCGTGACGGCAAGTCAGTAGGGTCGACAATTTTCCATCGGACTCACACTTTTAACGGAATTGGACAGTTCGCTCGGATTTTACGACGCCTAACTCTGTCTTCCGTGTACGTTTGGTCGCGCGGATCTCGGCGTCCGGGGAAAATAGAGAAAAGTACGGGGAAATATATCGAGGTTAAGCCGTTCCGCTCACGTTCGCGCATGCGAGCTCGACGCGCATATTGAGGCAACGTCTCAGAGCATCCCGACAGACGTACGAGACGTTTATACGATATCTGGGTGCATTTAGGACTGACTCAACTTAGCTCTTGGATACATTCGATACGCCAGCGTGCATCCTTCATACATAAGCAACCTCAAGTACGTCGAGGCTTTTGCGAGCGACATACAAAAATGTTGCCGAGCGCGCGGAATAAATTTACGTCTCGGTTGAATTTCTTAAATAACTCGGTGTACCTGTCGCGCGTCACGCATCAGCGTTAAAGTACATAAAAATCGTCGTAATTAATTATTTCGATGACGTGCGGGAGCTACAGAAAAGCGCAAGAAACAATTTGTTTAAAAAAAACCTCAAGTCGCTTTACTGCCGGGGTGTGTTCTATTTTCTTATCAAGATTTTCTTTTATTCGTCAACTTATCAGAGAGCGGAGAGTATCCTCAGGATGGATATACCGAGCGAAATATAGGTCACCGACGAGGACGCGGACGATTTATCGTACCATTGAGTTCTGTTTCTCCTGTTTTCCACTATTTGAATTACGGAAGTAATTCAGTTAGAGTCCAAAAGGTACATACAACATCGAACCTGGCGTTACCGAGCGAGCGGGGACCAGAAAACGCGATTGCGACGGCTTTCGCGAAACAATTTCTACGTGCGAAATGGTGCCGCCCGCGCACGCAGATTTCTACCTGAAAAATGGCAGGCGTCTCTAGAAAATAGTGACAAAAAGGCAGCGCTTTTTTATTCGCATCAGTGTTTCCCGCGTAGAACTCTGGCATGTACATTTGTCGGACGTCATGGCACGCCGCGCGCAATTTCCGTGGGCGACCACTCGAAATTTTTCTCTCCGGCCGCGCTAGACGGAACGAGCACTTAATACGTAACGCAAATCGGGGAAGCGGCCACTGATTCGCGGGGTACGCGCGGGATAGCTGTGCGCTGCCCTGCCCGTGGATACGAGCCACGTTATTTCGGTCAGTTACTGGTCGGTAGCGTGCAAACGGCCCGCAATTACTCCGCTTTCTAATTTGGTTCTGGGCGTCCTACCGCCGATCTAACGATCAAATCACGTGACCTCCAGCCGAAGGATCGAGGGTAGGTTAAAACGTGCCGTAACGTAAGCCGTTTCTTCGCTTCTCTGCTTTCGCGATACGATACTCGTGTTCTTTCGCAGTTATAAGGAGGTTTTTTTTATCGCCCGAATATGTATTGACGCTAAAAGACGGACATTTTATTTCGTTTCAGTCTTTACTTGTTCCTTCCTGTAGGCAATTTACTTTATTTCTATCTTTGTTTTCGAATTTTATAAGCCCCAAGATATCAGATACATGTAATATATATTGGACTGGAATATGTGTTACGATATGATAATAAACTTTGCTCCATTCTACTGTCCGCAAATTAAAGAGAAAAAATGAAGCTATTAGCTGCTTTCCTTTTACACGAAAACTCAGATAAATCTCACTTGTGACGTAATTACTCAGTTAAATGCACGTTCCTTTTGACACCGGCAACTGAAATTTAACTGAGTTTTTACCAGCAATCTGCACAAGCTGGAGACCTTGTGCTTTAGTGAGTGAGTGAAACTCACATTAAAAGTAACGTTTTAAATGTGTCAATAAAATAATCAGGTAAATACGAAATGACAAAAAATAATTATAAATAAATTGATAAATATTGTAAATAATTTTCTCATTTTTCAATATTTTCTCACTTGCGCGTTCCTTTTACTCGCACTGAGCAATGACGTCATTATCTGAGATAAAATACTCACATAACTGAGTGACTCATTGTCAGATCACTTAAGTGGAAATGGAAAGCAACTATTATAAAACTATAATTTCACCAAGAAACACAGTGTGCAATTGAGGAAGTTTCGCGGGAATCTGTTGAACATTACCGGTCACCAATGATCCATTAAATCTGCGGGTAATTGACCGCCGCGGCTCTTTAATCTCCGCGCTAAAGAATTCGCGAGTAACTTTGGAAATCTGTCGCGTTGCTTTGTACTTGGTCGCACGGTGAAACTACGGGCAAACTCCATCTTCGGGAAACATTGCTTTCGGGCGAACGGACGATCGGGTGCTTCCTGCTTCCGATCGTGATTCTGCACGTGGACATTGAAGTTTTACGGAGCGTGAACGAAATACGTGGAGGGTGACATGGGGGTGGCCGGGGGAGGGACGGGCTGAATCGAGAAGACTTTCGTCGGCGGCGATATTATAGATTCTCCTTGGAGAGTGTAAGGTTACTGCCTGGCGGCGATGAATGAAGTACCGCTACAGAGAAACGAAGGAATATTTCCGATGTACGTGATGGAGCAGTCGAGATTATCGATGCGGGTAAGAAAAGAAAAGACATCGTAGCGGAAAGTGCTAGTTTCAATCAGCAAGAGAAATATACCCTGAGTTCGTGCAATGGATATTACAAGGTGTCTCATAGTTTCTACCCGCATTCTGTTCTCTCGGGTATCTCTATTCATCGGATTATTCGCATCTCCACGACTATTATATTATAGCGATTTGCGCCGCTATTAAGTTGAAATTGCATCGGACGCTGCTATATTTCAGACGCTGTAGAATACCGAATAGTAACATGAGATATTTACTGAATCGTAACACGAGATATGAGATATTTAATGTATAATGCATCAGCTGAATGCTCAGAATTTTTACGACATTTTTCTATAAATCCTGCGAGAGATGGCGTCACCGACTGTATAATTTCATCGATGCAATTTAAAAATTCATGCAATTACGAGTTAGAGAAATGCGATGTTTGCCGCGTGTTCCATTCTAGAGGAGAGTCTACAGCGTTAGTGGATTTAGAAGTTTCGAAAATTCCTTCCGGTCTGTAGTTTTAATGGAATTAAGAAATCGTTTTATGCGTTCGCAAACAGCGGGTCTTTTTAACCGGAATTTCCGGCAGACCGGGCGCATTTGCGTTAAAATGTGTTACCAGCAGCGGAATACTTTAACGTAGAATAAAATTAGGAGTTCTGTGATGTTATTCTGCAGAAAGAGATCGTATCGCAGATAATATTATATCGCCAAATTACTTCATCTTAAATTACGGTGAAAAAAGAACAACTAGTCAACGCTATCTATCTCTTTTACCCGCGTACATGTGAAACACTTCGCGAAACAAATTTCATCACGTAACGCGCGAAATTATTCCACACACGCGACAGAGAATAACTAAAATTCCTGTAACAGTATCTGGTGTCGCGGGAAAATGCAGCACCGCTAATATAAAACAGAAACACTCTCGACCGGTCCCCACGCCGTTCTCCACCCCCTAACGTTGAGTCATAATAGTTTCCGCCGAAAATTCATGTCCTAAAAATGCGCCACGACATCCATAAAGCCTGCCAGTCGTGAAAATTCGGGAGCGACCACAGTCGACGTATACAAATATGGGCCTGGTATACCGAATTCCGAGTGAAAGCACTAAAAGAAATTTATTCATAGCCCGCATCTATCCGCGGGATAACATCTTCCGGAGCCACGCTTCAAGAAATATATACGTCCGCGGAAACGTCACGCGTTCGCGCTCGCGCGGCGATCGATCGACGAGACCCGCTCCCGCTGCAATGCTAGTTCTTCTAGATTCTCTTTCTGGAATCTATGAATATTCAGCGGGAAGAGGGCTGTTTTCCTTCCGTTTTATGCTCCTACTCTTTTTGCAGGGCAGTCGATTCATAATCTCTCTCTCTCTTTCCCTCATCGGGTTAAATCAACATTGCTCGTGTGCGGCGCGTCCGTTACGACTGATCGACTTAAACTGCCACGTCGACTAAATTTCTCGCGACCTTTTAAGACGGGCGACACGCTAAAAACTTTCTTTAATTAATTTTGCACATCGCGGCTAAATGCGCGACTAAAAGGCAAATGGAAGCTTAAACGCGAGCAGCAACCGTCGAACTCCTATAGCTCGTGAATACATAATGCAGCTCTCTTCGGCTGCAAATGTAATCTTGTATAAAAAGAACAGTGAGAAATGCACTCCCTCGAGAAAATAAGAATTGCGGAAACGCCGAGAAAAAAGAGCACTTGTTTTATTACGCAAAATATATGATACGTATTAGTATGACGAATGACAATGCGTCAAATCTTTTCTAAATATTAGCGAACATATGAAGGGAAGGATCGACTCTGCGTTTGCTAATTAACACGCCTTGTATAATGAAAGCGAATGCGATAGCCGCGCCTGGACAGTCGTTACGACCAGCTGGCCACGGGGAACGCTGTTTTCACGCGTGTGGTTAATGAATGCGGGAACCCGTAATTAGTTATTGGTTTTAGCATAGCAGACATACGTTTATGCGCATTGTGGACCAATAACCGTGGCAACAGACCTCCGGATGGCACCTGATGCAATACTGCCCGGCCGCATACTAATCAGAATCGCGGTGGAAGTATAAGGATTGATGCAAAACTCTGATCCAACGATCCTGCGTCCACGTAAAAAAAAAAGAGAGAGAGAAAGGAAGCACTTTATTTTTCGGATCCTCTTTAACGAAAGGCACGATCGTGCCATTTGCAACTGCGACGTGTTGGGATAGAATTTAGAAGCACGTCGCGAAGTCGGTCAGGCTCGCGCTCGCCCTCGCCCTCGCCCTCGCCCGAAATAATTAATCGGGACAATTTTATGTCGCGGATGTTAGCGCGAGATTCAACGGAAATATCGCGGGATATCAGTGCCGACGAGCCGCCTCGTCGGTCGTAACGTAGTTCCGTGGCCTGAGGTTAACTGCATCTGCTGCCACGAAACAAACTGAATACTAATAACGGCGTCTCGTGCGCGCCGTCGTATTACAACATTGAGTGCCAAGTGTGGCCTGATGTCTGCTATATCGTGTCGTGTATCTGCAGCATCCTCGTAGATCTGATAGGCGAACTAGGCCATATCTCCCCCCCTCCTCCCGCAGTTGTGCTGACGTACCGCTACGGTGCCACCGTTTCTGCGAAGATCCCGCGAGTTAATCTTCCACATTTCGCGGAATATCGTTGACAGCGACGAGATCCGCGCCACGCGCCATACGTGATTCGTCTGCCTAATTAGTTCCCGGGCGTAAGATCGTCTCGCAGTTTTGCGCGGATAATACGTAACAACTGCCTTAGATCTGCTAACCGTTATTTGTCTGACTTGCGCGAATTCCGCCCGCCGCACCGCAACGTAAAATTGCGCGTATCGACGTACCTACGTCTGTTTGTCTTCCATAATTAACTGCAATTGCACACTACCGTTTTCCTTAATTAATTCTGTGCCACATATATGGAAAAGCGTTTCCTCCTAATATCGGTGTGTCCCAGATATCTACGTTCTACATGAATTTCATAAGAGTGACAATTCACTTACATATGTATTCGCTTACATAATCTTCATTTTCATCCTCAGGTCGAGTCCACAAATATCGCTTACGCTGCATATTAAAATCACTTACCTAAAACAGAAAAAAATATTTACACTTCGTAACATTATCCACAAAAGTTCCGAGGAAATCGTACATTAAGTCAGAGTATAAGTTCGTACAAATATAAATACAGAAATCTATATGAAAATCTTGAAGCCATAGAGTTTTCAAAGAGGAAACAGCTGCGATACTTAGAGAGTTAGATAATTAATAATAATAATTAATACTCGGTCTCAACCCGAGAATAATCGTATTTCTTCCCATATACGCAAGAACTCCTTGACAAAAGATAACACCTAAATCGAACAAAAAGCTAATCCATCATTCGAGCTGGATACGATCGTTCCCCATCTCGTCGTTTTGCCGACCCTCGAATCGTGCGAGTAATCGACCCTTGGCAGCGAGATTCGAAGCCAAACGTTGCCGTTCGCGCTCTCTCGTCGGTGCATAAATCCGTTCGCGGCAATTACGGTAAAAGGGCGGTTAATAATTGACCATTGGGGAATCATCAAATATTTAGGAGTTGCATGTGGCAACAGGGTGGGTGGGAGAGGGAGAGGATGGGATCCTCTGGCCTCACCCCCAGCGTCCAGCCTGCGGGCTTCTGGCATTTAATGGCAATGCGGTTTACGTCGGCTAGGCTCGCGAATGGCACCGGAGGTCAGGACAGAACTTTCCCAGGGATATTTGTAGGTTAGTTATGGCTTTTACACGCGAGGTCCCGGTCGGGTCAGGCCGCATTATGCGGTACTCGCAAGGCGCGCGTCGCGCTACTCAATTTAGCCCCGGCTACTCCATGGTGAGGTGGGTGTGGAAGCTCTCGCCTTGTGGACCCGCAGTGACGATACGATGCAGCATGTCGATCCGAAAATTCTTGGCGTCTCGACCGAGCACTCAAACAGCCCTGGTAAAGATCAGCTCGGAATCGAATACTTCGAATAGAATTGAATACGGGAGTCTCGATCCGAAATATTCGGATACTGGAATTTCTCGAATATCGAATTTTCTGTTACATTGTTCGCTGATTCGTGCATGCCTGTCGGTATCTGAATATCAGGCGGCGATATTATCCTACGATGTTATTCCGCCAAAGTTTACGGAGGCTATTAATTTAATAAACATATTTATAGCGCGCATAGCGTTGCACGAAACGGGGTTGCATAGCGATACACGAAACGGGGGAGTTAATTAACGGCATAAAAGATATTCGGATCTTATTTTCGCGTGTACGGCGCGAATGTGAACGATCGCGTTAAAATTACAATAGAAATACAGAACGCGACCGGGACATTGTAGTTTCGCGTAACAAATGGCAGAAGCAAAGCCTCTTATCCGCGCCCCTGGTGTTTTGATTAAAACCGCTTTTAATGAGCCCGCCGTTGTGCGCTATCCGGCTATCAAAACGCGCAAGCAACGTCGGCATTTAACGTCCGCTAAGTACAGAGTCTTTTATTAATTGCGGTCAGGATAAAGGCTCCTGTTTTGCATGCAAACCGACATACCGCGGCGACGTCGCCGCTGCAAGGTTGGTCGGGGTCGCTTTGCTGTCCAGCCTACGTGACATCATCGAGAACACCTGCACACGAACGGACCATTACACCGGCCGACCGATCGTCAGCTCGATATATCACGCTCTCGTGGTCTCGAGATGGTCTCGAGACGTAAAACCCAGCGCGCGTGCTCTCCCCGCCTATCGCCGATAGAGAGAATCGATATGCTCGAATATTTACTATGTTTTCGGTCCGGCCGCGGAATTTATCGCGCATCACGTACGGATTTCCATCGAACAATATACGTAATCCGTGGAATTCAATTTACGGTCGGAGAATGAGCACCGATCGATTGGGGAGCGATCGTGTTTGGTGGTAGCGCCAAAAATTGAAGGCCAATTTACCAACTCTCCTCACCCTCCAATATCGATACGCTATTCTCGAGTATCGTTGCTATATAAGCTGAAACGCTATATTTCCCGAGTATGGTTGCTATAAGCACGAGCTTCATCGAGTTTGCCGGTTTTATCGTAAATAATAGGTGCCACGGCGACTTGAAGTTGATCGAGTTACGGAAGAGACTCGCGATTTCTAATTGAAGGCGCCCTGGGATCTCTCTCGGAGAAGCCTACCGTACCGGGTTACGAGAAGCACTTGCCCGGGCGCGTTTCCCAATTTGTTAATGTTCATTCGTCGTGATTACGCGGATGCGCGGTAATTCCCGGGACTTCTTCTTCTCGTAACTTCGAGAATCCTTATAGATCTTGAGAAAAGCCGGGCACGTACCTAGTTTGGTCCTGTAATTTGTGACCGGGGGATTGGAGCCCGGCAATACGATAGTGGACCGGCAGAGGGGCAGACTTGCGGGTCAGTAGCATCATTAACGTCGAATAGGATATTCGGGCAGTTTCGCACACACAGTTTCGCCTTGGTTGAGTTTCATCTGAACGGCTCTCCTCCATGTAATTAAGCTGCGAATCGGTATGAAACGACTAAAAGCTTCCGAAGTACAGCGGCGTCCGCCCGCGTATATACCACGTCGCGTATCTGTACAAACAGACAGACACACACACACACACACACACACACACACACACACACACACACATGCATACACATTTACACCAACACTTAACACCGCGTTGAGAGCATAGTTGGTGTTGATCACGCAGGAGCGCGAGATACGCGCGGCCGCAGAAATTCCGGACGTACGTAAGCCGATTTACGTGGTTTGAGGTCCGAGCAACGCGATTAATTTCCAAAATCGTTGAGGGAGAGACAGCACGAGAGAGCACCGTCAAGGGTTACTTGCAAGGGTCGAACCGTTTAAGTTGTTTATTAGCAATGATAAAGAAAATCAATTTTAAAGTAACATGATGAAGAAAAATATGTCCACACATAATAAATTTGTACGAGACGTGTCTCTCTCTCTCTCTCTCTCTCTCTCTCTCTCTCTCTCTCTCTCTCTCTCTCTCTCTCTCTCTTTAAGGAAAAAATTCTATTTCCGAAATATTCTAGATTATCAGTTATCTTGCATAAATAACGTGTACAAATATATGCCATATTTATTTATAAGTAGTTTCTTGTTTAAAATAACCAGAAGTTAAAACAATTTTTTTAGTATAAATTTTTCTTCTCAAAGTGTCCTACATTGGCGAGATTCGCTGCTATCTATTTTGTATTATTGAGTGAAATATGTCTTCGTCGAAGCCGAATGGAATAAGCTCATCGAATCGACATTGTATCGATTCACGATAATAATGCGGACGTAATTCCGCTTCTGCAATTTTTTACACGAGACACGCACTTTAATTTCTCATTTTGCATAAATGGACTGTGGTCTCGGCTCGGTTTTATCGCGAACAAATTGAGAACTTCATGTTTTTCAAATGGAAAGGGTAAATTGATTTTAAGTCATAACGGAAATATGTGCGAATATCGAAATAAATGCAATAATAATACGATAACAATTTCCAGATTGGTCGTATTCGCCAGAGAAAGAGAGATCGAAACTGCTAGAAAATAATGGAAGCCATTTCCGATATTTTCATACCTAATGGTGATAAGCGAGGGACGCGATCGAATCTCTTCCCTACAACAGAGACGAGATGAGGATATCATTATAATGCCATCGAGGGATCTTTCAATGGCCGTCGTTATTTCTTAATCAATTATCTTCCATGTTCCTATGTGTGATCGTTCTTTTGAATGATAATGCTTCGCTTCTTCTAATCCAACAACAAGGACAGGTTTTATTTCGAACTACGCGAGGTTTTTACATATTTTACGCTTGGTAAGTCATCGGTCGTTAATTATAAGTACGTTAATACACATTCAAATAACTAAATTTACATATTGGATATTTCTTACGGAGAATATTTCTTACTAAAACCCCATGAATAAATATTATCGCAATTAAGAATATTATCTGTGTTGTATTTTCAGCTTACGTTATTTAGTCCGTCCGTTTGTATTACTTTTCTTTAGATACCTATTTAAAGATATATTCTGTGTGAAAAACAATTTTTATAATAATTTCAATTGCTATAGTGCTATATATATATATAGTGCTATAGAAGTAAAAAAAGGTCAAAGTCTGATCTCATGCTCCAATTCCGAGGAAACAGCCGCGTCCGAGTTCGATGCGCAATTAAGATAGCCTGGGGGATAAGAGAAATCCCGATTTGTGTACAATCGATATTGGGCAAAATTAGCGAGATAATTTAGATCGGCAATCGAGATTACGCGCGATTCCGGGTAGGAGCAGATTACACACAGAAGGCGGTGGTGGTACCATCCAAGTCCGCAGGATTTTAAAGACAGCCTCGCTGGGACTCACCCTTGACCCCGTCCTCGATTTAATCCGGAATGTATTTGCGTGTCCCTTGCCAACGGCAACTTAAAACTCGCTCGTTCGATTCTCGTTGCGATTACGTTCGATAACAGTTGACGGACGGCCGGAATTTCTCGTACGATTTCGCTCGACGGCGCGAATCGATACAACCAGCTTGGAGTTACAATCCTGTCCGTCCGGAACGCGAGCTTTTTCGTCGGTTCCGTAAATCTCGAGGTCACTACGCCCGAAGACAAACAGTTCCGGATTTTTAGCCGACGACCAAGGGACTCAACCGATCCGTGCCAAGAGTTCGAGAAGAGAGACGCTATTCTTGTCAAATAAACCCGATCGTGACTCAAGGACAAAAGTACTGCTGGAAGTACATCTTCTCGTCGTTCATTGCTGAGCGAAAGAGCAACGTAAATGTTTTTCCATTTTCCGGAAGATAACTGTCGCTGCAAAGAAACTATTCTTGCAACCGTTTGATAAAAGATGCGCTAATAGCTCAAATACGCGTAAAAAGTTTGTGTAAAATGGTTAAGAAATTATAGAACGCATCGCCATTATATATAAACTGCCGAGTTTGAGGACTTCAATGCAAATTACACAAAATGTGAGCAATTCCTACTATTGCACACACGATTGCCGACGTTTTGCCATGACAATGGAAATACACAACGAACTCGTCCGAGCACGGTCGACGTGTTCGACGAATAGACGGCAACAGGCGTAACGACACTTCCGCGAACTATTAAATCCGAATAATTGCCTAGCGCTTTGCACGGATATCTGCATTTCTGCAAACGAGAATACGAGAGAGAGAGAGAGAGAGGGACAACGTTAAAAAGCAAAAAATCGTACGTTGTTTTGGAAATGCATGGATGAACGCGTTGCGTTAAAGTAGGAAGATCAGTATATCCATTCAATTCAGTTCGGTTCAATTTACCTTAATCATATATACTAAGTTCACTGTACACATTAATGAAAACGAATGAGTTGTACATACACCGAGATAGAAATTGTATTACAGTCGTATAAAAATAAAAGCTGCTAACTATATACCATGCCATACGCATTTAGCGCGTGATATTATTGACTTACTTTTATTATTTATATATTTAACGAATAAATCAATAGTTATGTGTAAAAAATTCAAGAGTTACAATTATAATTTTATTATAATATTATAATTTAGAGTATATAAGATAATTATGCTTTTCCTTATGCATTCATATTCCCTTTTCTTCCTGCGATAATGTACAAACATAGAAGATTCAACAACTGCAAGGTCTGCACACCGTTTTCTGTGGCGGCGATTCCGTGACGTGGAAAAAGCAAACCATTCTCCGTGGTGGAAGAGTAAAGACGGTAGACTAACAGACAGGAAAGAAGAAAGTGCCCGGGAAACCACGTGGAAACTCTACCTTTCCCGTACTTTTCCCCGAAGATTTTTTTAAGACGCTTCTCCACGTCCGTCCGGAGTTTTCACACTCATCGTGCTTCTCGCTTCGACCGCTTAAATAAGAAATACAATACGAAGCTTTTAACGCGGTACACGTTGCCAAAGAAACTCGTTTTATTTCTTTAATCTGCCTTGCGAATCGACAACCTTGTCTTCAATTTCCTTTTGCATCCTCTACAACATGGATACATAATCCACGCATAACATAGTAAATATTAACACTTGTATACTCAACTTCTCCATCTCATCGTTCGAACAAATATATTTATGAAAACATATATCGGTCAAAAAAGTTAGTATCACTTGATTAGGCAGTCGAATTTTTTACTTTGGTTGAAAAAAATATATTTTGCATGGAATAAATAGTTTTTCCCATCACACAATATAACGTCGCATTTTTTTTTTCGGCTCTCTAAGGATGTTACGAGAATTTGACTGAACGATTCGAGGGCAAACCCATACAATACATGCGCAGGATCAAACGGTCCAAACCACCGTGTAGAAATACCGAAGTGTTTTATTACTCACCAGTACAAATCGGTCCATAAAAAAGGTTTGTTTGAAAATATGCCTCCGCATTCGGCAACGCGCTGCAACTTCCACTGTAGGCGGCACTTTTTGAATGCATATATGTACAACGAAGTACGGACCGTATCGAGTGCCCGTCTATACTCATAAAATCTCATGCCAGCCGGGGTCTGTTATTTTGCCGTCCGAGCGATCGAGTCCTCCCCGAATGGCGAAGTGCTTTATCTCCCACCTCCCGATGTGCTGCGTTAAAGAGAACACCGCCTCCTCGAGCGATTTTTTCGATAACAAAACTCGCAACATTTACGTTTAAATATTTTTTTCTACAACGTGAGCAGCACCGTCAGTCACTTTGCAAAAATCTGTCTCTCTTATCATGCTAGCTTTTCATTGAACGTTAGTACGTAATAAGATAATATGAGATAGAATAATAACAAAATAAGAAATCGCATCCCTTTCTTCAAATATTAGATCGAACGAGAGATAGTTTATTTCTCCTTCACGCATATTCTCTCCAAGAGGCGGATGATAAGTCGAAAGAGGAGATTGAAAGAAAGTAGCAATGGCAAATAAAAATACAAAAGTGATGGCAGAGGATATATGTATCTGAAAGAAGATTAAATGCAACAATAATGATGTGTGTGCTTAGAAAATAAACGAAATAACTGAAGCGCGACACAATACAGGACTTTCTCCTACATTTATATATTGAATCGGATTTCAGTGTCTTATGTAATTTGCTTTATATTTAATTCTGAAGTTAATTACGTGAAGTGATATCACAGCGACTATAATACCGCAGATCAATAGATATATGGCATTTATTAGCAATTCTATAAATGTAAATAATATCGTTATTGTACGTACAATAACCATCGTATCTTTGGTTATTCTCTGTGAAACGATAATTTACAATATATGTGAATAGTTGATTAATAATTCCATAAATTAATAACTCTATGAAACAATTAATATCGTGCTACATAATATCCACCGCATTTATTCGCGACACAATTCCTTTTTTTGTATTCCTGTGAAAAAGCTTATATGAAAAATTGAAGCAATAGAGTAACATAGCCATATCGTATCTAAAAATAAATCGAAACCAGTTTTAAAAACTGTCCTACAAACGAGCGGGTAATGACAAATGCACTTGAAACGCATAGCGCGATCGAATTTGCAACGCTGATAGTCGCCGAATGCAATAACAAAAACTCGATCGCGCAATAGCGAAGCAATTTAGCGAGCGCGATATTTCGGTATTAATTCTAGGGATATTAATCAACAAATTCCATTAAAGCCGTGCGAGATAACTCCTGTCAAATCGTGTAATGTCGGACGGGACATTCGTAGATTACTATTAATATAACGCCGCGCAAAATGGAGGGGTGTATTTTAATCCTTTTAATCAGGCAGCGGGATGCAATGGCTTAATTACACCCGAGCGTTATCGCGTATACGAATGAGCTGGAAACCCTTTATGAGATCGCACTCTTTTATTACGCTTTTACGGCGAAACGAATTTAGCAAGTGCGATATATCGCGTGCGATGCGCAAACGCGAGTCGGATTTAATACGCAGCGAAAAAATCTTATTAATGTTAGCTGCGTTAAATGCTCCATTGATACGCATCACCGTCGCGTTATCGTGATTTGCATTCAACGCGGAAATAAGGTAAGATGGCCGATGAAAAACTCGGTACGACTGCGTTTATGTTACACGCGCGACGTAATGACAGTTATATGTACGCTCATATGCATCGTACCGTTCACATAGAAAAATTGAAATATGATACGAAGCCTTCGCTACTGCACTGGTAATTTCACGGTGGTCTGCGCTTCATACTATCGCGCGGGCATACGGTGAATGACCATGGGCAGTGCTCAGGCGGTAGCGTGGCATTTAAATGACATTTAACAGGCCCCGTTACAGCTCTCTATTTCACGCCACGGGCCAATCTTCAACGTCGCCGTAACGACACCGCGCCGAAATGGATCAAGTGCGATTTCGACGCGCGTCAATATATCCGACGTGCACGTTACAGGCTCTCAGATTATTTTCCGGTATTTACCACGGCGCCAGGAAGAACTAAAATGTGAAATTCACACACACACACACATACTAATAATCTGACATATCTGATTCGAGAAATAGAAGATTAAATTTGTTCGAAACGATGCGCAAACGAGAAATTTGACTATCACGCCGATAGCGTGAACGACGTTGCAAAATAATCTCGATACAAACGCTGTCGCGACGATTTGTTAAATGGATCGTAAAAAGCTTAGTTTACCGAACGCTGATGACGGAGAATGATGGGAGCGTGACTAGAATTCAATTAAATCAAATGGACCAGGGATGAAGCCGAGCTGTCGTCTCCTCTCTCTCCCCCACCACGACTGACGATTATACAAGTTATCCCTTTTCATGCCTCGCACAGCGAACCCTTTCAAGCTGTATTGCCATAGGCGTACGTTGTTCGATGACCTAAAGTTTTAATGCCCGAATCAGTGAGCGCGCAGGATTTAATAGATGGCCAAAGCCACCCCCGCAGCCATTGCACTTTACGGTAAAGCCGGGGCCTTTGAAATGTCGCGCGTGCCATGCATCGAACGTTATTCGCAATTTATCGTTCCGTTCGGAACAAAGAGACCGCTCATCTCTCATCAGAATTTCTTGTATATTTTTATTATTAACTTATGCGCTATATTATTCTGGACTGAGCGCTTTGCCTCGCGCAATTAATTTGCTAAATGTGAAAAATGCGCAAAATATGGGAACCGTTGTCCGGATAAAATAACAGCCGACGGAAAATTTGAAGATAACTGACAACTTTTTTGGGAAAAGTGCAAATAAATTAAAAGAAAATTTTATTTTCAGAAAATCAACCAACCAGCTAATTACGTAAAATTGTTATAACAGCAGATGTTATTAAACGAGAATTGAAATGGGATTCAAAACGTGCATAAATTCGCTCGAACAAATACAATCCACATGGTCCACAAAATATATCCGGCGTATATTGCGAAAAATATTCGTTAAATCAACAAACACATTTGTCTAATTTTGAAGACTTCCACTCTTTGCGAGAAGCGTAATTTGTTTAACGACGAATTTTATGTATTTGTAACGGGGATTGCTTTTAGCGTAAACGTAACATAAAAATAAAATAACATCTAGCAAAACGAATCTAAGAATTTTTGTTCATTACTTCAATTCGTGAAAACGCAGACAACGAGAGACAACGCTCACTCTGCAAAATCTTCACCGAAGCGTGCGATCGATACTAAGCCGCCGCGCCGGTCGCAATACAACCGCGGCAATGCAATGGTCGGGAATCATTCGTTCGCGAATTCCGTGTCTCGAAGGAGTTGGGAGCGCGCTGTCGATTCGCATGTCGGATTACCAGCCGCGTCGCGCAATTTTCAACAACATAATGCCAATATACATTTGCATCCCCTAGTAGGCCACGGCACCGCGGTTTCGTGCCCCGGGGCCGTCGCCGTCGCCCGCTGCAGCTATATTATGCGCACATGACACACGGTCGCGAGAGCTATTCCCGCGCGGACGAATGATACGTGCGTAATCGGGCTGCGGCGAGTGCGGAGGCTATTTCATCTCTGTTTATACGGTTCGTCGCGTGCGTGCGAGAACGAAATAATTCGGCAATTTGCTTTATTAGGTCTGCTTTCGATTTCCTGTCGTCGTGAACACGTTTCATCTTTCGAATAAGAAGCGACTCCGAGCTTTATTCAATCTCTTTAGCGAAAAATCTATGCCTAATAAAATCTCGATCATCGTATTGTCGCTAAACTATATTTATGTCGGTAGTAACATTTGTACACTTTTTAAACCGTATCCGCGCTTCGTGTCTCGCATAGCAAAAATTGGTGTATTCGAGGTGTTAATGGACCATGTTCCCATCGATTCTCTTCTTTTGTTGAGTTACACATCCAGGTTGAAAAGTTGCCAATAAAAGGCATAGCGAGGCGCGAGAATTCGCCCGACCTCTATGCCGCAGTTTGTATGTAAATGCATGCGTTACAGCGCGTATGCACGTTTTATATCCCCAACGGCGGTTCAGCTACACGCGATTTTAAAATGCACGACGCTCGTCGCATGCGACGATATTAAATATTTACGGCAACAATTAGTTGGTACAATTTATCTTTATCTCAGCATTGTAATATCAACGCCGCAAAACAAATTCACAATTAGACTCGACGTCACTAATGACACGACGCGTTCTTTCCGGCCCTTTCATTCTCGGGTCCTCGCGAAATTCCACCGCCCGTAAATGAATACTTCAATAGAGAGGATAAGAGACAATTTGTGTCTATGGGATCTCATTTCGCGGACGCGTGCTTTGTGTGCAAGTTTCGCTGGCGCGCGCGCGCGCACGCGCGAAAATTCAAGGAAAAACGATTAGGACTGTTGGCGTGAGCTTTATCGCACAGGATTTACTGCCACCGATCGGAAAGATAGGGACAGTAGCTTCGGAAAACCGGCACGACCCCTCGCTTTTCTCGAAGCAGACGCCCTCAACAAACTTCAATAGGATGACAGACTCCATCAACGCCGCGTGCCAGCGAGGAAAACTGGGAGAATTTTATATATACGGAGTTTTTCGTAAACAGATTCTACAGGATTAAGCTTCAAGATTTCATGGCGAACAGCTATATCGACTATTTATCGGCAATATTAATGTTAAAGAGAGATCAAGCAAGTCAAAGGATGTAAAAAGCGACAAGGGGGAGGGGAGGGCGAAAGAGTTGAAAGAAAACGGTGAATTGTGAGAGGTCTTGTTCGATTACTTACAACAGAGGATCACGGCTTGTACGCGCGTTGACGATTGTGTAATATCAGCATAAGGGATTTCGAAATCACGTCATTACGATGCGCACTAGTTACATGCAGGAATGCATTAGCGTGTATATCGACGAATTGCGTATGCAGGCGATACATACTAATCTACAGTTTCTCATTAGTTGGAAAGCCGTCTTAGCAACATAATCATTCGATTGACTCCCTTACGTGGCCGTTTACGCGATAAGCAGTAATTAACTAATTCCAGCGCTCCCGAATGCAATCTCAGGATAGATCTTTTCGAGTCTCTCTTAGCAATATTCTAGTAACACAGTTGAAAAAATGTAAATAGAAGCGTATTAAAAATAAAACATTGTACTTCTCTCTCGAAGTGTTTTGTTCACTTTCTTAACACTAAAGCTACCGACAATTTATATATACCTATTTCTACCGAACCGGATTATATGTATATTATATGTATATTAAGAAAAAGTCGTAAAGTCAATTGAGGAAAAGCGATAACATTGAATGCAGAATTTTTAATCAAAAGTTTAAAAACAGTTATTTGACCGGCGGTGGTAGGTTTAGTGTTAACAATTGAAAAGCGTGTGCTTTTGAAGATAGAAAAGAATTGAGATTTCCCTTTTAAAGAACAATCCAATTTAATCTAGTAATCTAGAAAGGGAGAGAGAGAGAGAATAGAGGAAGATTAAGCAATAAAGTCTTGCCGAGATTCGGACGCCGAAAAATAACATTTCCGTCGGCTGTTAAAAGATGCGCGTGGTCTGATCGATACGTTACTTTCATGGGATATCCAATCTCGTACGTGCAAATCGTATCAAGCATGTTGGACTTCTCTAAAGAAAGCGATCCTTCTAAACTGCAACGGTGCTGGCAACAGAAACTCGATCTTCCGTACATGCATCGAGTACATGCGCCGAGTACATACTCGTATAGTTTCATAGGGGAGATGTGCTCACGTGACCATAGAGAAATATGATACTACGTATACAGGATACTCTGAAGAAAATACTCGACAGCATAATATTTCCAGAAATTATTCAATTTTATCTAATGACGAGCGAGGATTTTTTATTGAAATTCAATTACCGAATCATTCGATTTTATAAAATAAAAGAATCGTAGGACGGCTTGCATTAAATGTACAAGTAAATATACAAATATTCTTGAATCATTCTTTGATAGATAGATAGATAGATAGATAGATAGATAGATAGATCAGATTTATTATTTAATTTGGCAACTATATTCATGGTTAATAATTGTAAGCATCAATTTTTAGTGAGTTTTACAGAAATTCGCAGAGAGAATTTATTCAACAAACAAAAAGTATTTAAACTATAGCTTCCTTTTAATGCAACCTTTATAAACCATTATATCTTTTTGTGATTTTATAAAAAGTAATAAATTTCTAGCTTTCTCATTATATGCCTTATCTATTTTTCTACTAAAACGTTAGAAACTTTCTACTTATAATCTTTTCTAGAGAGCTATACGATTGATTACAATAAACAGAGTATATCGCTGAAGTTTAATTCTTAAATTTTATTTGAATATTGTCAATAAATTTAGATGCATGCTATGCATGCATACAACGCATAGCGCAACCTATACAACGCGGACAATATGCAAGTTCTTGTACGTGATGAAGTGCCAGGCCGTAGTCACAGTATACGAAGCATTTTCGGAGAATCCAATTTTCCAAGATTCTCAGCACCTTAACCTGGTATTATCTCTTAAGCGCGCTTGCTCCGTAATCGCCTTGGCTAGGCCAGGACACGAGCGCTTAGTAAACACACCTATTTCGCAGCCGTAAATCGCCGACGTGCACGGCGACGAGCCATGCTAGAGCGAAACATCGAGGATATTCTTTCCATGTAATCACATATATGTGGTTTTCACGCGGGAGGTAATATCAGCGGTTGCTCGAAAATATATTACATAAAATTGAAGCGATCGATTTTACGAATCATTATCGGAAATAACACGCTCAAACGAATCGGGATGATGATGCGTAGCATTATGCGAGTGGCCCGATGAAAATTAATAAGAGAGAGAGCTCGCGGCTGTACGTATATATAATATTCCAATAAATATACATAAATAATATTAATCACGTCGCACGCTCGTGTAATGAGAAATATTACGTAAATGTACGCGAAGCGCATCGTATTTATTAAAATTCGCGTTAAAATATTATAGCATAGCAGAGGTCGCGCGCAATTTTAATCATCTCCCGATATACTATATAAAAACACTACTATGAAAAGGTGTTTCACGTAAAAACTGAGACATTCATGCACGCAGATAAGAGTGTGGTCGGAGAGGCTCCTGATTTACGTAAAACCGCCAGCCGTAATCAGGAAGGGTTGGTTGCTAAGTTATTACATTGTTTGCTCAAAAGCTCCAATATCTACCCTTCGTTCTTATCTTCTCTGCTCGTCTTTCACTTTAGGCGAATTCGCTTAACGATATAAAGCGAAATATTAATCTCTCCTTAAATCTCTGATATAAGTCATACTTTACATGGTTTTTCAAAGTTAAAAAGTTATTTTGAACTTTTAATATTATCCGATATCTATAGATCTGTTAATTATTATATCTATTAATGTATTAATTGTATCAAGTATCTATTACCAAATAGATATACCAAATTTGACAATATGTCGATAAACAATGAAAAAGGTTAAATTATATTAAATTATATTGTAGTCTTTTTTCGTCGTTCGTCGTTATCTACTACGTCGTGTGTGGATCGGGCTGGAGATAAACGTACTGAGGAAGAGCCAGATATAATACTTTATTCAGAACGATAACTGCCGTACAAAAAGCGCTCGCACTCAGCACGCATTTTTCACATATCGTTATCACGCGCGCAATGACTCGTCGCACGCTCTCGCCACGTGCTCTTTTTTGACTATGGCCGGTATTCATAGTTTTAAGACCGTCTCAAGTAATGTCTTAAGACGCTAATACGG